>WURT03655722.1:0-18655 GCA_009936505.3 Holothuria glaberrima
GAAAACAAGCCAGTGAGCCACAACTGGAAAAAAGGCAGTGGCCGGCCCGACTTAAACCAATTGGTTAGAAACTGAGCTGTAAAACCTCATCTAACTAACTTACTACATTGGTATGGATCTCCAGCCATAGATCCTTGGCTACTTAGTGAGACTGGAAAATGTATCATTGCTTGTGATGAAATAAAATGCAAACTGCATCACTCAAACAAATTAGTTCAAAATGTAAAGGATACTGTAAAGCACTGACATAATTTTACATAATGCCAAGTCAAGTAGTGACCCACATGAATTAATTTATTCAAAAATTTATCTAATTCTTGCAAGAATTCCAAAGTTACACTTTTGGGTTTACTGTGTACAAAGCAACACATCGGGATACAGGCCTCGATTGGAAAAAACTTTCACAGTTGTCCATGGGACAAATCTATCTGCTATTGTTGGTTGACGGAAAGGAAATTTTAAAGTTATCCTAGGTGGTGACCATTTTCATTTTTGGTGTACAGTGAAAAACAAGCTTCAGCTTACAGTGAAAAGGTGGACTTGACTTAGAAACCAGGTCAAGAAATGTAAGACTGGGTAGCAACTACTTCAGAAGTTCAGGGTGGTCCCCACTACTTGTGCCCTTTCATAAATTTAACATTTTGAAAGTCTGTCTCTGGCAAAATTAAGTAAAGGTAAGATTTGAATTTATAGCAATCCAACCTTTGTGGACTCTGGACGTAGTGACATGGAAACTTACTTTAAATCTTCAAGATATCATTTAGCACCAGTGAAAAGTGTTTTGATATAATGAATATCTTCTGAGCTTGTGAATGAACCACTCATGAAAGCTTGTAACATTAATCTTTATTTACTGGACTTTAGGAGCAAAGACATCTAAATGAAATCATGAAGAAGGAGAAGGAAAGGTTGGATGCAGAAAAATTAAAAGCCAAGGAGAAAGCTGAACAGGATAGATTAAAGGCATCTATTCTGAAACATAATACAAGCATGAATACCAGTGTGCAAGGAAAGCCTGCCCTCAATAAAACAATGACAAAGGACCAAAAGGATTCACCAAAGTCATATGATATGACTCCACAGAGGTGAGAAATCATTGCTCATCATCACTTTGAAGAAAGGGCATAGTAAGACTGTTGTTGTGATAGAGGGCACAAATGGCAAACTCCTTCAAAGAAGGGTTGAAGCTTTAATAAAAATTTGGGGGATTTCGCCAGAGAAACTTAGAAAAACATGCTGCTGAAGTTTGTATATACCTCTATATGTGGTTCAAAAGATATAACCAGTTGAAGTTATCTAATTTACAACCAAAAGTCAATTGTTGAAAGCAAAGGTGAGGGACGTCACAACCTTTTATTGATCAGTGTTTGTTTCAAGCTCATTTTCCATTATAAAGTTTGGTAAGTTCATCTGCTAAAATAAAAATTAGAACCACATGGAAGGATGTGATTGAAATTTTACAAGAATGCCTAGATAAGCTAAAGCCAGTTGCCCAATTGGCATTTTTTTACTGCAGAATCTTGTGAACCTTTGAAGTTTTATGAAGAATCTCTTCTCAACTAATTGATGGCAATATTTTGGGTTTGTTTGAGTATTGCAGAAAATTAGGGCTGGCTTTGCTGAAATTAAAGACTGTATACATATAGATTGACAATTGAGCCAGGGATATATTGCCCAGGATGTCCCTTGGAATTTCAACATTTTTTACTAAAACACAAAAACCACAAATGCAAGGTGTTAAGAAGAGTCTGTTTTTAGATGCAAACTAAGAATTTCACCAAATTGCGTGCATCTTAAAGGATGTTTTATGCCAGAAAGTTCCTCATATTCAGAAATGTTATGTAAATTACCACAAACTGGAAAGTATTTCTTGGCTTTAAAGTTGTAGGAGGAGGAGGTGTATGTTCATTAAAGCTGAATTATGAAGAAAATACATCTCCAGATCACTGCAGTTGCAAGCCCCACTAGTTTGGACTAGCTCAAAACTTGGCATATGTTACGGTCTTGCTAGTGAATTGTTGCATTGGACTGCTTTTAACTGCAGTTACAGCAGATGTTGCTAATTGTTGATGTTCACTTGGTAAAAAACCTCAGCAGCAAGGTAACCTCAAGGTACAACAAGCTTGCAGACAGCAAAAAACTACTAATTGGTTACTTGGCTTCATAAGTCCCTTTATACTCATCAAGAAACACTGTTCAACCTCAAGTCCTCTTTGCATTTTTTTATTCAATTACAGCTATTAGTTGGCTGAATTATTGATTGCAAGCAACATAACACTCTTATGTTTAATGGCAACTTACTCCTAGATGCAGACTTAATCTTGAAAAGAAACATGAATTGTTTAAATAAACTTCTTTAATTTAGTCCTTGGTGAAAGGCTTTTGATGTTCATAAAACCAGCAAAAATTCAAAAGATGCAAGAAATATGAACTCACGTCGACTTAAGAACTGCTTCTTCTTCGCAATAACTCTTTAATGTTAATCTGTGGTGATGTGTAGTAAAATGCAGTTATCTGTTGTAATATGTAGAGTTAACTGATGGCTTGTTACAATATGTGGTGATCTGGACTAGTGTGACTTTATTACTGTCTCTGTTTGCCTAACTATTCTCAAAATATCTGAATAATTGTTTTGTACAAGCCATTTCAAAAGTGTACTGGTATCTAACTGACACTACTTTACTCTTTCATCATTGCAGAAATGCAGTTAAACCTTGTTTATCCAAACCCTGTTTATCTGAACCCCTGTTTGTTTGAACTGGTCTTGCAGTTTTACTTAACTAGTATTCAGGACAATTGAAAGCAGTATCCTAATTTTGCTCAAGTCTTATATGGTCATCGTAAGATGTAACAGTGTTTGAAACAGCACCTATCTGGGCCCCAAATTTTTTTTAAGTCTTTTTCAAATTTGGAAGAAATTTGTATGCACTTTCCTATGAAACTCTTGCTAGGAGACACAAGTTAGTATAGGCTCTATATCCCACATGTACCATACATTAGGATAGCATAAGACCTGGTTTCAGTAACTATGAAAACTAAATGTTGCAGTGGGCTTCTTACCTGAAAATAACTGTGGGAGACCTTGCAAAATAATGCGTATGACTGTTTGAGAGTCTTTTAACTATTTGTCTCTAAACTTTTTAGAAATGCGTGCCAAATTCTAGGTACCTCTCAAAATCATTAGAGCTTTCCTCGAACACATGGATACACTGAGTGTGTACAATACATTGGTCCAGGGCTCACACTAAGAAATAGAAATTGTATAGCAAAACCGCTATGCAAATAGCAATTTTGCGTAGGATTTTGTCAATATTGTATAGCAGTTTTTCAAACATGTTGGTTTGTACACATTAAAAAGTAAAACCTTCAATGTTGTTGTCAAATATTTGCATGGCAAACATGCCATCCATTGCAAGAAATTGGATAGCAATAGTGCTGCTTCTGTGTCGCAAACTCTGATGTGATACCGGCTATTATGAGCCCTGCATTGGTCATCAGGAGACTCTGGGCTTGAATTTCAGGAATTAAATTTCTGTGTTTAGAAGCTAGTCTACAAAGTTGTTTGTCATATTCAGTTTCAGTTTATTTCTCTCCCTTTACAAAGGAAAACTTTAAATTGCATACATGTATACAAATATAAGTACAAAATTAACACACAATGCACAACAAGGTTATTGACTATAAGTGAAATGCAAAGGAAGGAGGAACCAGATGAAAGGTTTTACTTTTTGAATCTGGTTCCTGTTAAAACTATCTAGATGAATAATTATGTAAGAAAGGAGAAAAACAGAAAAGAAGCAGAAAAGAATAACTATAAAAGAGAATAAATTATTAGTAATGACAAATTATGATTATCACTGGTCACAAAGAATTTGTAACTAACTTTATTTTACTGTTTTTCTTTAATTTTGCCAGCTGTATCAAGGTCATGTGGGAAAGGTTTTGGCACCCTTTCTTTGGGACAATATGTGCAGTATGTGAAACCAAAACTTGAAAACTTTTTTATCGAAATTTCCAGTATCAAAATTACCTTCAGTCCCAACGTGTTGGGATAAACAGGGTTTTACTGTATATTAGTGTCAGGTCTCTGACACCTGGCTGCAGAAGCAATTGCTTAAAGGTTGTGTGACATGAAAATAACATGGTTGGATATTTGATGTAAAAAGCATTTTAACCCTGAAAATAGCCGCAATTCCCA
Source organism: Holothuria glaberrima (assembly GCA_009936505.3). Lineage (NCBI taxonomy): Eukaryota > Metazoa > Echinodermata > Holothuroidea > Aspidochirotida > Holothuriidae > Holothuria > Holothuria glaberrima. Next base: position 4,199 of record WURT03655722.1, read on the forward strand.
TTAAAATCCATCAAATATTGACCATTTTACAAGGTAATTTCTGTTTCACACTTGTATCATGAATAAACATGAGAACTATGTAAATATGTGACATCGAAAGATGAATATACCATATGGCTCATGTACGCCTTTGTTTTTTCATCCTTAATTTCAAGGACACTGGTAGCATTGTTATCCCCTTAGTGGAAATTCTTTCCTCCAGAAACATTGATATCACTTAACTTAACAAACTTTAATCTGTCTGATCGGTAATTAAGAGATAGTTTATATAGGGTTAACAAAAGAAATTGTAACACAATGCAACACTCTTTATCAGTATTTTTGCATAGGCAATGAGTTTCTTCAGAAACCACTGAACTTTGAAGATGAATATTTTGAGAACAGTAAAAGATACTGAAATAATTCCAACAGATCTTTCATTGGAGGACTTAATTCTGTAACTGACAAGGAAAAGAGCCCTTTTTGGTGGCATGTCACATGACCTTAAACATTTGAGTTCTAAACTCTGCTTAAATTGCAGAATATATGTAGCAGCCTCTGAGGAGAATTATGGAATTGAAGACCTCCACAGTGATGATTCCACTGATGATGAAGAAAACCCAAGGAAAGTTATTCCAAAATGGGCCCAAGGTGAGAAAAACAGATGATGTAGGACATATGTATGGTATGATTGGTTTGTACTTTAAATTACCCATAATCCAACTTCACTTGATTCCACATTGTTATCTTGCTGATTAGGGAAATTAGACTTTTGCTTTGTGCCTTTTGCATAACATTAAAAAAAAAATGCACTGTTACTATTACTGTTAGTGACCCCAGTCAGTATACATTGAGATGCAAGTTTCCTCATACTTTAGACACCCTTGTTAGACCTGCTTTAACAGTTAGATTATATTGACATTAATTGCTCATATAATCTTCATACATCTTATGAAACCCATTTTGTAAGTTTGTAGTTTTCTCTCTGACTAACTGTGCTTTGTGTACAGAGTCTAACACTTACATATTATTTGTTCTTATGAACAGGTGCTGCATTGAGGGCGCTTTGTGTAAAGCAATTTTTACAACCCCCAGATTTGGATGCCATGTTCCCATTGATAGAAGCCCCTAATCTGGATCTACTTTTCCCAAAGAAGAGGGCTCGTTTCTTCAAACGAACCAGCTCTGCCGTCTGGAACTCTCCTCCACTCCCTCATAATCACTTACGATAATTATGTAGGTGCATATAGTGTGTGAATTATTTTAACATGTTACATGTACAAAATAGTGTTATATGAGCTCAGTATTGTAAACTCCATCAGAGGCAATCTGGGAAGATGTGTACTGCAACAAAACAATTTTGAGAAAGAAGCAAATTTTTAACAAGATGTTCAAGGTATTGTGGGTGAAAAAATGCTACAGGACTGAAAGATTTTAGTTCTTGTTGTTTGAAGGGCATGTGTTGTCACCCCTAGTTTTTATTTCAGAATACCATTCTGGCCAATGCTAAATCATTAAAGTCATTCTGCCTTCTGCAGAAACCTTAATGTCATGGCCTGAACTGTTAAAATTACATATCAAACACAGGAAGCCAGTTATTTAATATTCAGCTTCAAGTAGTCATGGACAAAATTTCTTCAGAGGTCAATGAAATTTTGGCTTTTTAATAAGACCTGTCCAGTCAACTTAGTTTCAGTTTATGTTGGTCTCATTGGATGGATGATGACTCTGTATTCAAATTGTCCATCTGCAGATGTAAATATATGCTATGTTTCAATTCTAAGATAATGCCTTACTAAATTATGAACACTAATATTATGAAATGCAAGCATTGTTAGAGGGTGTCCCTTACCACTTCATGAATCTATTGTCATGTCTGTTGCTTTATTGAGTGAATAAATTAATATTCACAAGTTAAATAGATTAAGAAAATAGCTGGCTATGTATCAAGGTAAGTATAGTACAGTATGTTAGAGCCATATAATATGTTGTAAATTTAAGTAAATAAGTTTGAAGTGGAATTAGATGTACTACAAACAGAAACAACATGTCATATTTTGATTACATATTTTCTATACTAAGGTATCTTAAGTTTTCTTTTGAAAGTATGTTGTAGATTTCATTTTTAGTCAGCCATTAAGCAAATGTGGTAGGTTCATCTCATTTTTCTCTTTTATTAAAAGGGTGGGGTTTATGCTTTGTCTTTAAAATGTGAAGGGGTGGGGGAGGGGGAGGCAAAGATTTGTTAAAGTCTAGATTGTTTTGCAAAAATGTCAGACGAAAGTATCCTGTATTTTTGTATTTGAATCACATAATCCTCAGACTTGCCTTGTTTGTTCCTTAGCTCCCTATTAAAGAAGCAACTTACAATGCAGAATAGTGAAAACTGTCATGTGGGGATTCTGTTTGTATGGTTGCAATAGTTTTACTTTCTACATTGAAAGTCTTTTCTCATGATTTATTAGAAATCCTTGAGACAAAGTTACAGTATAATAATCAAAACATAAGCGATGTGTCTGACTCAGCTCAATACATCTGCTCAACTCTCTGATGAAGAGCCATGGTGTGAAACCAAACGTTACTCACGAAGGAGTTCTGCTCCCCAAAGGAGCAGCTCAATATTTTCCATTAAATGTTGTGTATCAACAGTAATTGCATAATGTGGCTGTTGACCCCTGTTTACCTCCATTAAGTCTCTGTTGATGATCTTTTCATAACTAAAAACAGTTTTAGGGATATGTTGAGCAACCTTGAAATACATTATGTTATGAAGAGCTTACTGCTAAACAGTGAATGTAGGTGATTGTAGCGTTATTTTAAATGTGTGAAATGCATATTCATGACTGTATGCCCACATTCAGACCGATTCAAATTAATGTTACAAACTTTGATGTACAAAAGATAGATGTGCTATTTCTCATCTAATGAGGAATAATTTAACAAAGTAAAAGCTCCTCCTGAGATCATTTAGAGGGTATGCAAAAGGTCCTGAAACCATGCACAAATATAACAGATCATTTTATTAAGGTAACATAAAATAGGTATCGCCCCATCAGTAAGTTTCATTTGTTAATAATTTTGCAGATGTTGGTCACTTCATAGGTTATACAGGTCAATAATAGCATATAAAATTCTACAGTATATTGTTCACAGATACTTATCATGCACGCTGTTGATGTCAAAAAAGCTGTCTTTTGCTCTCATAGCAGTCCTGTGACACCCTCCACATAAGTTGCAGCAACCTAACTAGACTGTCGTGACCTAGGTTTGGATCATCGTCACCATTTCAAGTTAAACGACATGCCCTTGCACACTGTTTGCCTGATTAGTTGTGATTTATATCCCTGGTCGACAAAATTGCACTTTGGTGTTTGTAAACCCTCCCACAACTTCATAGACAATCTCAGATGGCTGATTAGTTCAGACTGCATGACTCCTGTCAGCCTTGTCAGGAAAACTGAACATGTTTAGTTTTCCCAACTTGAGCCAATGTGACTTAAAGCTGACTATCTGTCTTAGCCATTAATCCATGCATTCTTCACGACACGACAGTTGAGTTCAGTTGAAAAGTGCAAAGTCTCATAGTGTGCAGTGGTCTTAAACATCAATTCTGTTCTGCACTGAGCTCAATATGGACTATCTTTTCTCAGTACTGGCATTCTGTCAATTAATGATATGTATATTGTTCACAACCATTAATCCCTTTGATAGCACTATTTAGAAAACTTTCAGTTGCTTTTATTACAAATCAGAAGCCATCCTTTATGTCTTTTGGTCTCAACAGGATCAACTTGGTCATGTTATATTGTTGGCAGTGGGTATGATCCATTCTTTGTGTATTTTGTTGTATATATTTATGTTCTGTATAATAGCCTTACTGATTTCACTGTTGTCAGTCAAGGTATTAAGTTATAAAGTGAGGAACCCTTTCCCTCTGATATTCATACAATGTTGAAACATGGTACATAAAGGAATATATTAATTGGCGTTAATGGTGTATGAACAATTACGAAATCAATGTAAGTTTCCAATTTGTCTGGCTTGCTTTCAGTCTTCAATTGGGGTGTAAAATTCTTTAGAAGAAAGGGCGTAGATTCAGGTAGATGAACCAGAGTGGACATGGGTTTGGGGAGGAACTGTTTCTCAATTTTCAGTGAAACATTTTCAACTTAATGAATCACTCTTTGAATAATTTGGCCAATAGCTTTTTACTGGAAACTTCTAATTTATTTTGTTTTTCACTGCACCAAAACTTACTTTACTTCAGGAGGAAATATTGATATTTTTTGAGCTATCATTTCATTTTATGAATGACTTCAGCCTGGGAGTAAGTGTGTGAAGAAGTCAAAAAAGAATGTCAGGATGATGTATTTGATTCAGTAATTATTTAGTAAGTCAAATGCTCTTTGTCGTATTGTATGTTACTTTTTCTATACAGTTGTGTAAATTCAAAGAAAGCTAATACCAACTGACTAAATCTGTCTGTAGTTATCTCTGGAGTCTGTCACATAGAAGTCCACATGTATTAGTCATCCATTGTAACAGGTTAAAAATTTCAGCAATACTTAGTCCCAGAAATTTTCATCCTTTGTTCATCAGGGTACTACCCTGATGGTGGCTGCCATGTCCACAGCCGAAAATTTGAAGGGAGTGAAGTGTTTCATATTGCAAATTTGAATCAGTCCTGTACTTGAAGTAATTGCGAAGTTCTTTTTTGTTGACAAGGCAAGAAAAGAAATTACTTCAAAAGTACTTAGTTTTGTAACGATTTTTAAAAATATTTCCCATGCACACTGTGAGGGTGCCCTTTCCGAGCTCAACCTTCAGACACCACACACGATTGATTAAGTTAACCTTAATTTGACTGATGTTTGTCTCCGAATCAAGACTGATATTCTCTGTTATTTTACACCATGCACAAAATACTTTGAAACCGATTAATTTGTAATGAGAGTGTAAAAAATTCTCCAAACCTTTGAAAAAGACACCCAGCAGCTCAACGGGTTCTTGGCGAGGAGCTTGCCTCAGAGGCCGCCTTGACACCCCCTCCCACACACACACACACACAAAATATGGAAAACAAAGGTTACTAGTTCTTATAAAAAACAGTTTGCAAAGAAATAGATTCAACTTTAAATGATTAAAATGCCTTGAAAAACATTTTTTCGGACTCGCTTTTCGCTAATCAGGGAACACATTTGTCCCATAATTAATTTATTTAGTATAACATTGTTCTAAAGCCCCGCATAATTCCCACAATTCGTCCTTACTCTGACTAAGTCCCTTAGGCAGACAAGGTACTGCATGGGCAAAATGGCTTGGGGGGGGGGGGAGGAGGCAAAAAATTTTCAGGGGGACAAATGTGTAAAAATGTATTAAGTCAATGGCATCTTGAACACTTTCAAGGGGGCGAAAAATTTTCAAAGGGTCTTGGCCCCATCCCTTGACTACGAACCTGCTCTGACAAACAATTAATGCACCACTTAAATCGACTCTCAGTTAGTCACAAGTTTGTTAACCTAAAAACATGGCGAATTGTGATTTGTGGTCAGTGAAGGAAGCATCAAATGCCATTTGAAGATGTCAACGTGGACTGTCGCGCTAATCCCAACAATTTAAATACCAGAGTGCTTCCATGCAGAGTCGTGACTAAAGCCCCCCCCCCCTCTACTTCCGCCCTAGTTCAAGGACGAAAACCCCTTATTTGTCTCTTTTGTAAGAAATGTCAAAAATTTGCAGTCATTTACCTTAAAATTTGTCCAAAAATGATGCACCAAATTGCATCTAAGGACCCTCAAATATCCAAAAATTTTTCAAAGGCGGAGGGCACTCCCTCCCCTAAGGCCCCTCCCCGGGACGGCAATCTGAAACAAGGTTCAGCCCCCAGTCTCGAACAGCTTCCTACGCCTATGCTTTCATGGGATCCCCGCGGTCTCCACTTGGATGCTGTCTCTGGATAGCACTGCCGGGAGCCTTAACTGGCGGGCCATTAACCCAACGCCATCACTGAGTGCACCCCTTCACCCTGTACTGTCCTTCAGGCCCAATATGGGGACATCGTTCGCTTTTTTTGCGTCCACACCTCCCATAAATTAGTTTTTGATCTCCAAAGAACGGTAACAAAGTGGATTTGCCAAAGTTGAGATCTGATTACTGCATTCACATCACCTACATTTTTTGGCTCTTAACTGAAACAGTGACCAACATGAAGCTTTAAGTGTGCTTCTATTTATCTAGTTATTCATCGGAAGACGAGACAACTCACGAGTAAACAATAGCTCATGTTTCCTTTGAATAAGTAAAACTATAATACGAACAGCACTCCGGAGGGTATATAGGAGTAAACAGTGACTCTCAAATGAACAAATTTAACGATCGATTCGTGGTTTGCAGAAGATTTGTTCGTGAAGAATAGACCAGCAACTTACATAGTATTTATCTAACACCCGACGTAAAATCAGCTTCTCCAAATACTGCTACATGCATAGCTTCTCGTCACAGTGGCGCGAAAAAATGTAAGACTGTCATGAAGTTCACCCGGCACTAGTTCAGCAAACAACTCTTCGAATTATGTTACTGTTCGCTAAGAAGACGCAGTTGTCATTTGGTCGGAAGAAAAGTTGGTTTAAAAATTTTAAGAAACCGATTACTTCACATAGCTAGTGTACAAGTAGCCAGGTTGCAGTCGAGGAAAATTAGTGTAAATGACGTGAGCGGTCGTGCTTAGAGGACCATAGGCCGTACGTGCCGAGACAGGGGTGACTGCACCCCCTCCTCATTTAGCTTTCCTCCCATTTGGACAGGAAATTTGTATTGGCTGGCAATATGTACGCAATTTTCCGGCAAAAGTGCCGCAGCATCCCAAGCAAAACTCTTACTTACGAGCAGGACCACCAAAACAAGACTGTGCTCGTCAAGAAAGACAGGTCAAGCTCATCTTTGCAGAGAACATAATTTAAAATTATAGGAGCGCATGGCACCTGCCCTAAACGTTGATCGTCACCTCTATCCACTCCAAAGTCACCTCCCCCTCCAAATGAGATCTTGAAATTGAAAAGATCATAAGGGGCTGATACCTCCATAAGAAGTATTAGCAATGCCTACTTGCACGAAAATTTCTTTTACACTTAGTACTAGAATTTCCTGCACGGTTCACTCGTATACTATAGTCAACAGCCATCCTCTCTCCTACTTATTGCTGAATAGAATGGGAAACATATTTGTCAAAATTATCACTTACTGGTACCCACAACCCAATAAATCACATTCAAGGGTCTTCTTTTTTCCAAATTGTAGTAGCGAGGCTCCATTGCAGTAAATGCGCAAAGTTTATGCTGTAATGTATACAGTAATTAACCAAATTGGGGTTACAAGATTTTCCCTTGAAAGGGGGGGGGGGTCATTTTGGGTAGTTCCCCACGAAAACATTTTCCCTGCATAAACGTTTAGATAAGGTCATCAGTGACTTCATTTTCGGTTTGTAATAATGAATGAAATACACACGAAAGTTCAAATTGACATAGAAGACACAACATTTTTATTTACAATAAATCTCACCTCGGTAAAGTTTGTACACAATAATATTTGGTTAGAGAATCAAGCGGCGCAAACCTTGCACACAAATATATCATGAATATTTACAGTCGTTTCAAATTTGCGATGTGAAAGAAACAATCTAGTTAAAGTCACACCGAAATTATGCACAAGATTCCAAACAAAAACATTTCTTTCGTCCAAACAGGTGATGAGGTGACACGACAGACGAAACATTCAGCGACTGACAAGAATTAGAGCTTCGAGTTATGCGTATTGCTAGTAGGATAATAAGGTTATACCGCATCCATCTGATGTAGAAATAACTAGTAAAGCCAAGTCTTTTAGTCCATTATTCTTTATCAGCTAACGGAAGTGAGTCGTTGGGAAAAGAAGTTAACCCGGAAGAACTTTATTTGACATAATATCTCCACTTGACTAGGTCAGCTGGAGGAATGCCCGACCTTCGCTTCTTCTGATCCGTCAAACGAGAGAAAAAATAGCCACAGGTTGGTTTGGAGAGGGTGGAGAAGGGGGCAACAGAGTTAGCGATGATGCCTCCCTGTAGAACACTGGGCAAAGGATTGTGCTGAGGCGGGTGGGGCTCTGAGTAAGGCACGACGGGGGGACCTGTAGAAAAAATAATAAAAGACGTCAGGTAAAACAGTTTACACGACTAATGGTACAGGTTAGGGTTCTTATATTTTTCGGGGTCTTAACTTATTTCTTATCATTAAAGCAGTTCAAGCTATGTAATCGTGGGCCTGATTAAAAACCATTTAGTTCAAATTTGCTATGTCTAATTTTTCCCCTCAATTGTATACTGCCTTTCTTACTATAATGAGTGAGTGGATCAATCCCAATGTGACGACAATCGAAAGACTGATCGATGTTGAAGATACTTGTGAAGATTTAACCCCCCCCCCCCACTTGCGTAATGTATGACAGACATACGGGAGGTAGGACTTGCTGACCAGGAGCTGCATGCCTCGTACTTCCCCTTCCCAACGTTCAGGCGGGATAGTTTCTTTATTCGTGCATGGAGACTTTATGTCATTTTCGGTCAAGTATGCATTAAAACTTCTGGCAAAGTGCACAACTTCGCAAAAGAAAGAAGTCCGGTACGCTTTTGTCAATGCATTGTGCCCTCGCATAGGTCCCTGAAGCAAAGCTCCCTGCCTTTTCTCGGATTTTAACCTTTCTTTGGATGATAACAGAGCTTCTGCAAATCTCTGAACTAAAATGCACGCTGAGCAGGCCGTTAAATAGCCTTTTTACCTACTTCTGAAAATTCACTAGATTAGACTAGCTAGCGATAAATTTGCAACGGAGAAAGCAGAGGAATTCTACGGCTCCTAAAAAAGTACCAAAACAATTATTTCCACATAACATGTCCATTTTATAATTGATCATTAGCTAGCCGTACACAAAGGATGCATGAAAGAGACCAAACAGGGTCAGTTGTTACTTTTTTTTACTTGTTTGCTAATGGGTGTACAGTTAAGGATAAGCTGTGAGCCTGAACGTTAAAGACACGATTGATTGAGTCATAAAAATGCCACAGAAAATACATTTCAAAGCTCCTTGCATTTGCAACCTCCATGGGCGACGAGGGTTGGTAACCTTATATACCCCACTCAGACAATAGAATGGTGAGGTTTGAAAAAAGGGCTCTTGTAGTGTTGTCAATACAGCATGCTTACCATCAAGTGATGACGTCATTTCGCCAGTCCATGTATTTTGCGAGGGCTGAGAGGTCATATGTCGGGAGAATGAACCTCTTGAAGAATCTCTAAGGCGAGTCATCTGACCTGATGGGGCTGACGGCATGTCCCTCACGAAAACATGCCAGAAAGCTGGATTGGGCAGGTTCTGATTGGCATATTTTTCGCTCAGAGGGAAAATATCGTGCTTCGTAACGCCCTCAAACTTGCTGTTGATTTGGCCATGGTAACCTGAGTTCGGCATCTTGATTGAACTACACACTGGCCTGGAAGACTGACGGCAAGCTTTAAAAATAAGAAATGCTGAAAAGGTAAATAAGAATATCGTTTAAAAGACGCACATTTAATGTAAAATTAGTTATTCTAACGGCGTAGGGTTCAGGGGACCCTCTCCATGCCCCTGGTGAGGTCCATGGGCAGAACCCCGTGGGAGTTCGAGGGGCGAAGCCCCGTAAGCTCTAGGGTATTTACGAAATTATAGGCATTAAAATATTTTAGCTTCAACTTCAAATGACATAAGGTGGGCCCTCGACAGACCACAAAAATCTTGACTTTTTCCAATCATCACGGCAATCATATTCTTACTCCTTATGACGTGTAGTAGGCTGGGATTGATTATGCAGGGGGCTTGAAGGAGGGGAGAATGGATTATTTTGAGGGTTTCCTGGGGCTTTGAGACAAAATAGTTTAAAGAATGGGAGATGTATAACTCAGAGTGGGTGCGAGAGAAAAGCGCCGAAAAATTCGTAATTTTAAGAGTCTTTAATGATATGAGTAATTGGAAAGCTAAGAAAAGTATCCTCAAGAACAGGGCTCTTGCTGCCTTCCATATAACTGCACCGGAAATGACAATTTTTGTGTCTTTCAACTTGCATTTAAACAATCCTTAAAAAGTCGATAAATTTAGACAAATCGGTGGTAATAAAAGAATAGCTTTGAAAATTTCTGGGGGAGGGGAACTTCCCCTCCGCTGCGGACGCTCATGCATTGAGGGTGTCAATGATAATGAAGAGTCTGTACGAAACTATGATAAGCGAGATGTTCTACAGGAAGTAACCCCGAAACAATATTTGCAATGGGTGCGCGCGGGGCGCGCAGAAGAAAGGGCAGCGCTTGAGACATTTACTTATTTTCTGTAGTTTTAAAAAACAGTATTGTTCATGGCATACAAATGCCTGTTCTTTCCATAGGGCAGGATATACCGCGATACCGTATATAATTTTTCTTGCATGTTTAATTTTTGTTGATGGTCTGGGACAAGTACCCTTCAACTTTTTTATTACTGCTGAAATAAAGTAGTGTCGATTTTCAAGGTTACAGAGTATATGGTTCTTTAGACAATTAATAAAATGTTTTTTTTTTGGGTAGTTTTCCATGGACATAGCCAAAGGCATGGGCAGTTTAAGTGTCAGGGAAGTAATTGTCATTGAAGGCTACATCTAGAGAGTTATGACCCGGAAGCCTTTAACACGAGAGCCAAAGGCGTGCAGCCGGAGGGTCCCCCCGAGTAACTTTCTTACATTTTCGGCTTTTGCATTCATTTTGGACCATTTCTGAGAATTTTCTGCTTCCCCAGGTAAAATTTGAAATGCTAATGAAATCTTTTTTATGATAATCGGAAATTTAAGAATTGTAGTAGTTGGTGGGGAAGGTGAAGCGAGGGTTATGGAAATAGTAATTTACTCAAGCTTTCCTACAAGAAGTAATAACGAGGCAATTCCACCAAATAAGTTCTCCTTCGCACAGCAGTACACAGTACTATAATTAGACATCAACTTTATACTAGGCTCATGAGAAGTACACCCAAATATTTTTTATCGAGAATTGCGATTCCCTAAAGGCCTACATGGGTAGGATCTGGAAATTTGTTTGCAAGAACCATGGCACATTTAATGACCTACACTTTCAGTGACCTTTATTTCAGAGCTTGACGTCACTAAAGTGGGGCGCGTAAGAAGACGCCCGTGCTTTACAAAAAATTTTACGGTGACAGACAAATTTTTCAGGTGTATTAGTTACTCTAATTCGGGGAAGGGGAGGGGTGGAAGCACCCAGGAAAAATCTTCCCAGCAGTTTTATGGTATTTGATATAAATGTTTTCCTTCATTGAACATTGCAAAATTTAATTACAATAGGCAATGGAAAATTTTCTTACTATTTCTCTGGTCTCGCTTTCTTTCGCTCATTTTTTATATTTATTATTTTTATGGAAAAATGGGAGGGGAATTTCCCCTTTGCTCCCGTAATCCCACCTATGATTCTACTCAAGATATCCTACATGACTAATAACTGACACCGCTATCCACAACAGGAAAGAAACATCTTTCAAACTATAGTTGTACTTCATTTTTCATTGAAAAAGTTATCCCGGATTATGGTTCATTTTTCTCGTCTCATTTCCATTCCCGACACCTGGGACAGGTTTTAATCGCTTGCAGACCTAAGCTCTGATTTACACAGGGGTTGTCAACACCCCTTTCATATCCCGCACCACCCGATCCCAGAATGTGCACCACTGGCTCCTCAGTGTTACAGAGGAGACAAAGCTCAGTGTAACAATAGAGTGTAATAAGTACCTTACACAGAATGGCTGACATTATTTGAGTAGGCCTATAGGCTGCTTGAACTGGTGCACCTAGTTCTGTTCTTTTGTCAGTTTGTGGTCGATGTTGGCCTACAGAAGGCCTTTATCATCCTTCCTATTTAATCCTCAAACACTTATGAGCACAAACGTATGATTAGGGGAGGCGGTGGGAACTGTGTTCCTCCAAATTTTTGGACAACCTCAAACTTCTGGCAAAATTTGTAGAAATTCGGGCAAACCTTGTCTATAAGAAGACTCAGAGATTCGGGCAAAAAAACTTGTGCCCCTCAAAATCAAATGATCCCATACTCGTGATGGTTACAAGTGGTCCTCAAATCCCCAACAACAAATATCTCTTACCATATTTGTCAGTCGAACCAGGGAGCTGCTTGGTTATCCCATCTAAAACGCGATCCAACACTAGTACCCTATCCAAGCTTATTCCTTCGAAGTACGAAAAAAACTTATCTTGAAGCAAACAGTCGCAACCGCAGTTTCTGCGTATACAACCATAAATGTGTGAAAAACGTGTGTTTTAATGTACGTCACAATTCCTCAACCTTGTACACTGACAAAATCGGTTTCTATTGCAATAACCTTTGAACCGTACTAAATATCATAAATACTGTAGATAAAGGTTTCACAAGCTGTGCTGGAACGTCGGAGAGCCCTTAAATGTCAACTCAAAGGATGCCAACCGATTTGTACACAATAATAGGTAAAAGCTGTCCTTCGTAAATTTGGGAGGCAGTGGCGTAGCCACGGGAAGAGAAGGGGTTGGGGATTGAAACCCCCATGATCCAATCCCCCGATTTCACACTCCCACCACCCCCACCATGACGCAATCTTGGCTACTCAGCACTCTAGTGTTAGGAGGAAAATATTGGTGTCCTTGACGAGGGTAAAATTCTTTACAAGTTTACACATGAAACGTTTCCACACTGCTAAAATGGTTGCCTAACGATTGTCATTTTCTTTACTCTTTTGAAAGGAAATGTTTACAACTTAAAGGACTGGACTTATACATTTCTGTGTAGTGCGTAGACTTTTTGCAACCAATTGGGTGAATGCCTTCTCTACTTAACGAGCGAGCGCAGTCACCCCGACTTAATAGTGTAGCGGGCGTGTTGTCACATTTTTAAAGCGAACCATACCGAAAATTTAACAGGTTAACTGAAGGATACTATACAACTGAGTAAAATGAACAAATTAAAATTTTACTGTCTAAAATTCCGAGTTAATAAAAGGGAATTCCTGGAAGTTAATAGGCAAGGCTACACAATATAAAACTTCAATCTGTATTGTAAATGTAAAGAAAGATAGCTTAGTTGGGATTGTGAGGGACATGTCATGTACTAGAGGTCGGAATTTCGGAGTCTTGCAATTGATGATACAGGTAATGCCATTTCAGACTTACGTATTGACTTCTTAAGTAGACAAGGGGTTCCATGGAACTATTAAGGATAGGTCCATGAGTAGATGATAAACGCTTTCCAAAGTCAAACTAAATATGTAGGCCTAAGAATGTTCCCTGAGAAATCACGAGGTTTCCAAGTAATATTAACCTTTTCTTATAGAGAGAGAGACAGATGGTATCTTTCTTCTTTATAGTAAGTCTTAGTCTCATATCACCCTGCTTTATGTACGCACTACAGTACTAGTTCATGCATGACGACGGTTGCTACTCGTAGATCACTGTACGTATAAGACACTGAAAGTCAGGTAACTATTTACTAAAGCTTTGTGACTCACTGACTTAATTTACTCCGTGTTCAAGTTCTTAGCTACATCAGTAAAGCACATGTGAGTGCCGTATTTCAATAGTTTCCAAAAAAACTGAAGTTTACAATAAAACCATAGACAATGTGAGATCAAAACATGAAGAACGACTTACATTTAAATGATGTTACAACCCCGTCCTTGTTCTTTAAGGAATGGCTCGCCTTCAAAACACTTAATGCTCTCTTTGTGTTGCTGCTAAGCTGATGTTTTTTCAATACTTTTTGTTGTTAGCTCTGTCACACAAGACTTGTTTAAAGTGTGCCAATAGTGCAGACTTTGTTTACGGAGAAGATACATCTTGCCTTACATTGATTTCTCTTTGTTTTGTTACGTCATAATGCTGTTGTTACTGGACACGCTTACAAAGGGCGTATCTTGTGAACAGTTGGCACGGGAATGAATATTCACATTACCAGAGGCCAACGGCAGCCAGGTGGCCACATCTTTGACAAGCTCAGTAGCGTGGCCATGGGGGACGGATAGAAATGAGCTCTGCTTATGTTGGCTTCGACTTTACAAGTTGTAATATGAGGAATGTGTTTTTTATCTCTCTCAAGTTCACAAGTTATGCAACCTAAGTTACTGTGTTATCGCGTCTTCTACTTTGAAATAAACTTACCTGATTGACTCCATCGTAAGCCTGCCTTATAGCGCGCTACACGCGGGAAGATGTCACAGGGGCGTACACAGAGAAAAGCGTTTACGAGCAGATCAGAGCGCGTTGCGTTGCACATCTGTTCATCGTTCAGTCAATGTCCACACCACTGATGTTAAAGGGGCTTTTTGAGTTGGTTCACAAAATTAATGATTTTTTTCACAACTGTTGAGATTTACTCACATCTTGATGGTAAATGA
>WURT03655744.1:0-18654 GCA_009936505.3 Holothuria glaberrima
AGATCCCTCACGTTTATCCTTCTGGAGATATCGTGTTTACAAGCAATTTCCAAGGTATTTACCATTTGACCTCTGGTGACACCAAACGACCTTTGACCTCCACCAAAAACAATAGGGCTCATCTACTCAATAAGGGCAATCTACATGCCAAATATGAGAACCCTCGGAGTTACCCTTCTAGAGATATTGTGTTTACAAGCAGGCGTCACATACGCACATACACACGCACACACACATACGCACACACGACATCACCATCGCATAGATTCCTTGCCTGCCTTCGGCAAGGAATCAAAAACTGCTATAACCAGGTCATGACCCCGGACGAGGAAGGGGGGATACGATGTGAAGTTACTACTCACTTATTTGTCTTTATGCCGTCTTAATGAACAGTGGTCAATGAGAATGAGAAAGCAGCCCTTTTTTATGTAGAACCCGATGGGAAGCCTGTAGATGCCCCAAACGGCTAGTTTTGAGGTTATCCACCATTCCTTACCCCAGCAAACACTGTCTTTCAATCCCATGGTTTCTATAATCATTTCAAAACATTGTCAAACGTCTTATAGGGGCCACCGATGAGGCACGGGGGTATTATAGGGAGCTATGGGCCGGCAAACCACAATCAGTTCGCGCGCACACTTGTTTTGCGATCCTGTGTTCCTCCCTCTCACCATCTTTTACAATCTCACTTTCTTTTCACTTCCCTTCTTTAATTTTTTTTTCTCTCTCTCTCCTCCCTTCTCTCGCTTTTCCTCTCTTTCTTTTTCTCAGCATCTGACCCAAGGCAGCCATGAACCGGGCGGCCCTTGCGGTGATCACCACATCGCCACAACGGCCAGTCCCAGTTGTGGCTCCCAATTTTATTGGAAAGGCAATACAAGTACTAGGGGACGTCTCACCGTTTCCCGCCCCTTCAGTATAAGCTAAGGACGACTTCATAATTGCACAATGCAAACATCATTTTTTCAATGTTGAGTGGTCACTATTTCAACTCTAAGAAGCAAAATAAAAAAAATCAAAATATGTTATTTCTTTGTGTTTATTTCTCGTACCCTGTGTCAGTCCTAAATGATAAATATACAAAAGAAAAATTTGTACATAATTTTTTCTTCATTCACAAGAGAAATTTATTCTCCTGCCTTTTTCCTTACGATCTCTTTTATTAAGAACACACTTTAAAAAGTGTTTGACTTTCACCAGCGAGACGTGTGAAAGATTCCGGGGAGCAATCTTAGGTTATAATGACACAAATTTTGACAAAAAACATGATGATGATTCCGACGATATGACTACAGGCTACAAACTACTCGAAACTCACAATGTTACTAATAAGGTATGAAATATAAAAAAAACATTTAGAAGGTTTTATCACCGCTTGGTTAGTCTTGCCCCATTCCCCTCCTCCATCTGATCCCCTTTCGCTACCTAGAGTAGTATCATCAAAGACCACCTCAAGTGTTAACCCTTCACCTTTAGTAGGAAAGTTTGCAAACATTGAAAACAGATGGATAGCATTATTAACGCTAATGAATTTAGTCTGCCTCTCCTAAAGGGCAATTCTCGTCCTCCCAGATGGTTGCAACTCTCCCAACTAAGCAACTTGTAGCTCCTCCTATAACTGTATGATAAATCTCCTCCTTGTACACACACAAGCCTATTTTATTGCTTCAGGCCATGCCCTGGTAAGCATACAAGTCTATAATGTGTAATCCAAGACTCTCTCGGCATTGTGTGGAATGTGCGGTGCTCTGCATCTTTTGAATTTTCAAACTTTCATGTCAATCAAAGAGCAGTAACCAACTGAGAATTTTGATACCCCTAAACTATAAATATACTTTGGGATGACGACTGTTTGTCTTTAACTACTTGTGAACCCAAACCCATCCTACCCTGACCTTCCCACTCCTTTTCACAAGTGCAGGGGACTTCTTTTAAAGGGGGGGGGGTCGGCGGGTGGATGAGAACTCTTGCTTGGATGTGAATGAAAATAAGTCACAAATTTGCTCGAATAAAAGCGTATGTTTTGCCCCAATTTAACAACCAAAATTCTGCCTGAGAGGGGGAGAGGATATGCAGTTTTTTCCTCGTATGCCCACACCTCCTCCCTTGATGTCGTTTGTGTGACACCAACGATTTACTCCTTATATGCAACCTTTCATGGAAAAGGCAAATCTCCACGCTTTGTGAGATAGAATGATACCAAAATAATTACGGATTTTGAGTTCCATGGTGGGATTGTAGCAAGTAAATTGGATATTCAACAGCATTAAAAACGCAATGGAAATTATTATTACATTAGCATGCAGAAAATATGAAACATGGAATAAAGGAATGATGAATATAATACTGATCAAGGGTCTACTCTAAAATCCAGGGCAGTCGAAATTGGGCTGGAGGGGGTGGATGGGTTACTTCTCTCTGATAACTTTCAATTTGAAGGGGTTCTTGTTTTTAAAACGTCCAAACTTACTTAACGAAATGCCCGAACTGCTGATTTGAATGGTTCAGCCCTCCCCCACTAATCGGAGAAAAGGTTGTGTTTCAGCTTCCTGGTCCGACAACCCGCCGGCCCGCAATCGTTTTGAATGTTACATAAAATGTGGAACTATTATCACCTGAATTAACTGCCGTTAGTAATGGTAACATGAGCCGATAGAGTGCGCTCCGATAAAATAAATAGCAGAACTCTGTAAACTTTCGTAATACACATATTACATTTTATTCGGAGATTTTTATACATGAGAAAATATGTTTATTTCTGTAGGTAGGCAAAAGGCGTGATTGCTCTAACACAAAGGATTATTTTGCTACTGTTAGAGAATGCAAAATTGCTAAATTTGTAATTGATAAAGTTGAATACCTCTTTGTGTATGTGTGTTTGTTTTTTCTTTCCTACCATTTGTGGTGGTTTCAAATACTGGTGGGAAATTCTTGCAAGTTGAGTCTAACAGCAACTCGGTTTAAAAATTATTGTTTCAAGTTTATGATTATTTTCTATATTTTATAACCAAAGCTGAAACACTGCACAACACTTTTAACTTCTCCAGTCGACCCCCCCCCCCCTAAGTGTTTCCATATAACCTAATGCATTGACGTCACGCAACATCATGTTGTAGGGTAACCCAGGGAGCCGCCATATCGCGCACGAAGTAGACTTCGCTCGCCAACGTTGTAGACCGGTACACAAATCATCTGTCTTTATTTGTTGGTGTAAGTTGCAATGACAAGCCCTTTCCTCCATCGAGGCGCCCTTTCTGTTCTGTGACGTCACATGCATAAGGTGTAAAGGTCAACCTGATATTTCCATTTACTACCAAATAAAACTTACTAGCATTATATATCACAAGGGGGAGGGGGATCTCACTACTCAGTGACTCTCTTCTACAATCATGAGCAGTACAGCGAGTGAACAGGCTTGGGAAAAATATTTCTCCTTCAAACGAACTGTTACTATGAGCTGAACTGAAGAGGGTTCACACTTCCAGATAATTTTATGTAAAGCTACTTAATAACTTTTTCTAGAAATGTTTTAATGATTCGAGGCTATAGTAAGACCTTGCGAATGAAAAAGTAAAGTTCTCAAAGGCCAGTTTAAGACGATTAGAAAACGAATTGCATTCATCCCAATAAAACCTGTTATAATGGGATCTGTCGATACCCCGTGAAACACTTTCTTACACGTGTGGAAATATTAGTGCTAATGTGATAACATTTAGTGCATCGTACCACGCAAAATCTCTATTCGGTTGTAGGAGGAGCCGTAAACCGGAAAACGTGGAAAATGAAAAATAAACGAAAATTTGGAAGTGAGAAAGAATGATGACAAAATATTATGTTATTTATACAAGACGTTTACGAAATATCAAGGTGAGATTCCTGAGACTCACAAAAATGTACAAAACTTCCCCAAAAGAACCGCACAAAGAAGTGGTGACCTTTTAAAGAATTTAAAGTGAACCAGAAGCAACCATACATTACACAAAGAGAAATATCGTTAATTAATAACATTAACCCACTTGCGTTCAGTGTGACGAACGGTTTTTTACTTCAAAAAATATATTTTGCGATACCTTAAAACTTTCTTACTTCGAGATTTTGTTTTCCCTTTCCTTCGATCTGTCAACAAAGTTGTTTCTGGGTACACAATTATTTTTGAATAATTGGTTGTGTAACAATTAAAAGCTTCCTCCATACAACCAGCACATACATTGAAGTACAACGAACTAACCCATGTACAGCCTGTTCAAATAATGTAAGCATGAACCCATTTACCGTAATCCTGCTGGTCACTGCTGATGCGCAGAGGGTTTGTCAATGGTACAGATCTACCGTCAACTGCAGGACCCTACATAAAACTTGGATGCAGTCAATTCATAGCGGGCAATATCTGTATTGTACCAAAGTAGCACGTAACCGATGTTCCCGATATCCGATATTTCAATTCTCAATACCAGCCGATACCGATCAGTACTAGGATATATCGATATTTGAGAAATAGGCGTAGTTTAAAGTGAAATATACCACTAGGCGTTTCATTTACATGAGATAAAACATGGGAACTTTGGACATGGAACAGTTGTAACATTTGCATGAAGTTTAAGCATCGATAAGCATCGGATGGGTAGTGTAGACTTTGGATGAAATTTACCGATACGGATGCAGGGTAAATATGAAACCGATGATTTTGAACACCGGCAATAGGTTTAACACCATTCAATATGTCCAACAAATAAAAAACAAGGGAACAAACAGGCAATGACGCACTAACGGCAGGGAAAAACCCTTAAATTGGCCTTCCACTGATGGGTCACCGTGATACCGATCGGTTACCGCCGGTATTTGCTATGAGAAACACCGTGTTCATTACACGCCAACTAATTAACCACCAAAAGGCGTCAGAAAGTGGCAAATTCCCGATAAAACCACTAACAAGTTTTTAAAAAACAGAGGAAAACAAAAGCTCGTAAAATATTCGAGATGAGAGACAAATATGAAGTTCCTCCTTGCTTCAATAAAACATTTATAGCATATCACGTCACTATTACGTCACACACTGGAATGATTGATCGGAGTATCCCAGGTGCGATTTCTTTGTAAAACAACTTTGACCATCACACCGAGACGGTGCGAAACAGTCAACACTTTTGAGTTGTTCCAGTAACTACTATAGATAGGTAAGCATTTCTGTGAAAAGATTGACAAAATTCAATCTCTCTTTTCTTGACAGTGACAAACAACTGCAGCTTTCATCTCTCTTCTTTCTCTCTCTCCTTTCTCTCTTACTTTCTCTCTCTCCTAAATTCCTTTTCCCTTAATTCCTGTCTCTTATAACAGTCCACACAAATTGAAATTCCCTTCATCACCTGAGTTATTTACCTTTTCTCTCTTTCTTTCTCTCACCGTTTTTTTCTTTCTTTGCTGCTTTTTCTCGCGCGTCTCTACAAATTTAGACAAGTAGTCAATTTTGGGTCTTCACGGATGGCGTCCCATACAGAAGTTGGACATAACAAACACGGTGTCGTAAACCGTGATGGATGGCATGTTGCCCTTGAGTTGTACAACTCATCCATCACGCCCAGTCTTAGTCTGTTGTGTTTGTCGAAATAAGAACGAACTTCTGCTAGACCATACCGGTTACCGAAAACATGCTAATCTAGGAAGATTTTTTTTAAAAAAATTGAAGAAGCTTGCCTCCTGTCAAATATTGTTCCTGATGTTTTACCATAACTTTTTTAACCTTTTTCCACAGTGACGTAATAGTGAGTTATGTGTCTCAAAATATCTATCCCTTTCAAGAAATTAATTGTGACCTCAGAGAGTTAAAGCTGTGACATTTCTTTCATTAGTCGCTTTAAATCTATTTTTGCAGGAATGACATAAATTGACAAAAGAAGATTCAGGATGAAATTAATATAATTGAGGGCGAAAAGGGTTAATTTTTAATATGATCTAGAAAATTCACATTTTGATTACCAATTTGAAGCAGCACCGTTACCTCTGAAAATGAGAGGATTTTGCACTTGGATTGAAAACTAGTTGTCAACTTTTACTAGAACAACACCATCCTAAGATGTGGATTAGCTTGAAAGCCTTCGTGTCAGTCTTCTTCGAAAAAGGCGGTTTTCTCGGGCCCTGTAGAAGTTAAATATTCTCAATAACTCTTTAACAATCCCTGCAACACTCAGTGTCGTGTGCCGTTTGTTATAGAGGAGAGCAGTTCTCAATGGCTTTCGCTTCCTTTATAACGCAAGAAAAAACTTGCTGTTTGTGATGAAGATACGGCTGTATACTAGAACAAACCAACATTTCTTCTGCAGTCTTGCATCACAACGCTGCATACAATGATGACTCTGCGTTATTATTCATGTCACACTGAATATTCATATCAAACGTTGAGTTACAACTGCAATATGTTCACGCCTCTTTCTGAAGTCTTTCAATATCATTTTTAGTGAGTACAGCAATTGAAAAACTATGGTAGACAGTTGCTTCGTGAAGGCTCAATCAAGTTTCACCCGAATCCATGCTTTCATTTCCAAGTTTAGTTCATTCGTGGCTTGTGTAATTCGCCCACGAAACTGATGGCTCAGAAGAGTCCTTCTCACCTCTCTCATGACACATTGTTTCATTGGATGCGAGGCCAGTACTGTGTAGAGTGAACATCGCCCGGGGATGACCCTGGAACCTGCACCGGGACTGAGACTCCTGGAGATATCAGACCTGTACGAGTGAGGGGGGAGAAGAGAACTTAATAAGAGTGGCGTCTAGAATAGTGAAGTAGAGGGGATGTATTCATTCAGAAAATGGTGGTAAGCCCATGCAGGGGTGAGGAACACATGCTGGCAGCTGGTTACGAGTCCCCCACCCCATCCCCACACTGTTGTTTTCCATCCTGTGCAGCAAAACCTACAAAGTAGCAGCATTAGGCTGACTATCTGGCAAAAATTTTCCATGATCAAGCTATAATAGTCAGTTGCTTTTAGATAAATGAAAGTGGCGAATCGCTTTATCGTAGAAAAAAAGGATGATAATAAACAAGTGGATGTCTACTACACGCAGCCAAAACCCATGATACTTAGTTTCAACTCACCATTATTACATGTACTGTTCATGCCGTGGGCCCCTGAGTGCATCGACGGGTGGTGTCCATGTACATGGGATTGCATGGCGGAGTGGTGGCTACTCGCAGATGGGTACAGAGATTCGTATCCGTGGTGGGACGGCGGTGGAATCATGCGATAATTATTATCACGCGTTGGTTGCATTCCTAGGTTAGCGCCAGGATGAACCGGAGTATAGGGGATCGATGGTATCGACCTGTAGAGTAAAAAATATTTCAAACTGTTAAAAGACCAAGTAGTTCAAGCCAAAATTTAATTTTGGTATGTATGAAGAATAAATCTAAAAATTCTGGACACTTTTTCATTATATTCCAATTAGCATTGTACTTCTGATGAAAGTATATAGGTCTAACCAGACTGGGTTCAAAATCCGACTGGAAAAAGCCAAGCTTTTTTGTTAAACTTAACCCAACTTGGGCAATCGTTACACAGCTAATATTATCCTACGTGACATATAGGATTGTTAAGTATTTGTATAAGACCGTTTATGTGAAGCCGGCCAGTGAGTTCCCCCGCACTCTCTCACCCACCCGCACCCTTTCCTATCCTCGTGTCTCACGATGGCATTCGTTTGACCTTGAATTTTTAATGATAAAGCATTAAATAATTCAAGCGTCTGGTCTAATCAGCAGTGGTATTCTCAACGGTATTTGAAGAAAACTGTTTTCAACATCAGAAGTAACATTAATGGGGATGCTCACTGTTCTGTTAAACATGTCCCATTCCCGCTACCCCCTCTCCCGACAAAAACATTATAAGGAGTACTTACCCCCATTTCGAGCGAGCTCCATCACTGCTGATGGCGTCGTGTTCCCTGACATAACCATAGGGATCTGTCGCACGGGGCACCATGGTAGCCGACGAGGGCTGTGGGATTGGCTGATATACGCTGACGTTGTTGGTGAAGCCGCTGCTGATTTGTAGATGGCTGGAAGACTGCACATGGGGAGTAGTGACCTCTGACCCTTGCTGTCTCCTTTGATTACGCAACTTTTCTTCCCGACGCCATTTTGCTCGCCGGTTTGAAAACCAAACCTGAAAAAATTAATGTAAACCTTATAAGAATTAGATATAATTTTAAATATCATGCTTTTGTTTGTAATAGTTAGCATTTGTAAATATCGTTGTTTTCTGTTCAACAAAGCGTCCGTTTGCTTGACACACCCTCGACAGCAGTAGGCAGAGATAGAGACGAAGTGAGGCCTAGGGCAAAAGACACATAATTTTCCCCAATATTCATGTTACCTTTTCCACACTTGCAAGGGCGCAAAACTCATAACATATGACTAAGCAGATTGTGGGTGTCGTCTGAGCAGGACTGTATGTAAGGGTCATTTAGTACCGTACGCCCGAAAATACTTTCTCAATGGTTTGGTCTCTCCCTAACTGCCTAACCGCACGCCCCCTGTGCTCATCAACGAATCTGTCCATTGTCATTTACCGATAAAACGAAAAATATGAGTCACGGGCTTTGTGATAAAGAGTTATACTATTGCATGATAGATTAAACTTAAGATCAGATCAGATGAAAGAGGGCTCTGGACTCTCTTGCATGTAAACGACATCGATTGTATGGTAAGTCATAAGAAGGGTGTAAAATGAGATGACAACTCCATCCCGACTTCCGAACCCCTAATCCCTCGCGGGTAGGGCTGCATCCCTGACCACACCTGCCTCCACCCCTTTCCCAACTTTGCCCTCTGCCGTATTTCGACTGCTGAAAGGAAAGGTTCAGGCCCGTAACCAGACTTGGAGAGCAGGGGGGAATCCAAGCTGGGGGCGATAAGTTTTGTTCAACTGGAGAAGCATAAATTTTCACAGAATTCAAACAGCTATGACCAGTGGCAGGGGGAGGAGATGAAGTATGTTGTTCGATCGACGGCCTGGGCAGGGGTCTAAGGGGAGGGGGTGTCCCCTCCCTTTTTGAAAATTTTTGAAAAATTGGGTGTCCTTACATGTAATTTGGTGCCACATATACTACCTTTTGGAGTAAAATTTGTGATACAAAATTTACGTATTTTTAGGAACTAAAAAATAAAAAAAAAAAAAAAATGACATCCATGAAGGGGTGGCAGGGCCCAATGCCCTCCCCCTGTGTATACCACTGGCAAGGATATAGACTTAGAAAGCTCTTACTGACATTATCTGAGTTTGGGGGAGTAATTCAGTAGTATAAATTTCTGATTTTCTGCAGGCTCCATGATTTCGGAGAGCGCTCATACCATGAGCTCAATTTTCACATGCCGACTTTATTTGTAATCCACAAACCACATTATTGAGCCTATGAAATAATCATAACCAAAGCAGCAACACACCACGATATGTATACCTCTAAATGCAATAGTAGGCCTGTAATATAGAGCTATAGGTAGTCATTGTGTCATGCGGGGTGAAGTGATTTTTGGGATGCTATTAATCAGCTGTGATTCATGTGATCTGAGACCTTAAAAAGCTGTCAGGTTCTGGTGGTCATGAAAATTCAAAGTTCCATCACTGTTTGCAAATATTTGGCCAGTAGTTACAAAAGGAAAAACAGTAATATTCTCATTCAAGATTTGCAAGAAATTACCTTCTATGAAATGTAGCGTAAGCACCATACGATTGATGGTTCATACGTAACCAACTGCAATTTGTCAAGGGATAGGTCAGAGCCCCTTCTATCTATTCTACTTAAAAATTTCAATAGTTTCATAATACCCTTGAGCCTTCACTTGTGGGAACAGTAAGCCCGACCTAACGAAAACAAAAAGTGGGTGACATCTTGAAATTCAGAGTTTCGTTAAAGCAGACGTGACAATTTACGCACTGTGTATGTACGTGTTGTGTGAAACATAACTGAGGATGCACGATACTCATAACGTTGCGAGAACTCCTCAAGTGTTGACAGTGTGGGCCTGTGCGGCCACGTCATGTCCCAATGTTCTGATTGACTACGCCACAACCAGTGGGGATTACCGGAATCTAAGGGCAACTTTTGTCATTTAAGGTGCTGAGGAAAATTTATCAAAATCTGAAAGTGTACTGTTGCACAGGGGCCTGACCTCATGCCTGAGCGGGGGGGGGGGGCAAGCCAAGGAACAGGAGGGCCTGGCCCCCAAATGCTATCCCCCCCCCCTTGGTTACGGGCCTGGAGAGGTTTGTCATATATGCTAACTCAAGAAGCAAAGCATGTTTAGGCTCTAAGGCAATTTCGAATTTTATTTAACCTTGAGCCAATACATTCCTTGAGATCACCCAGGCAAAACCGGGTCAATCTTCCAATATAATTTAATTGCTAGCTAACAATCATACGATCCAGATACAATATTACAAAACAAACCCAGCATGACATAAATCGTCGGTGTAATTGAGCCACACTGTGTTCAGTGATGCATTTGGCAAATTCTGTGTTACAAGTTGAATTAGTTTGCTGAGCTTGTAAAATATGAATACATTTTTATTGCTCCGTAAGTAATTTAGAAATGCTTTGAAAGACAAGATCTGCCACAGAAATATTCGTCAATAGTCTCAATGGTTTCTTTGGTAACATTTGTACGACGATTGTTATTTTGTATACCTCATTCGTGTCCAATCGACCATGAGCACAAACACAGAGAACAACTAGCAATCTTTCGTTGAATCAACGTAGATCAGTCCGCTTGTCCTACCTTAAGATCTGTGTTATGACGGAATGTTTATGTCAACGTTAAAGAGTATCATACACTGTTACCTTAGGCTATGGGAAAGCAACCATTTCTACTATCAATATAACTAACCTGAGATTGTTAGACTTACCCTATAGTGTCATTCCGCCATCGGTACATTTCGCCATAACTTTCGCATCTTTCCACCATGACGGGAAGAGGCGAAACCTATGTCGGAAAGGGTACATGTTGGAAATGAATTTGTCATTGGTACAAGTTGAGAAAGTACCGAAGACAGAATGACACGGCCCGCTAGACCAATAGGTCCTTTCAACCTAGTCAGGGTCATATTGCAGGGAGGGAACATGCTCACATTCGGTCTTTTCCCTTGCTGCAGGGTAACACTAACTTGAAACCTTTGCCATTGCAGAAGGTCACTAAACGAATTTTGCATAAATTTACATATTCGGGTGTCTAATGGGTGAATTGAACAAGACGACTGTAACTGGGCAGTCAAGTGGCTGGACGAAATATTTCAAAGGGGTGAAAATGGCCCTACCCTAAGATTCGTCGACCAGGTCGACAGCGGGCCCAAAGGAATTCAATGTGACACATAGATTACCGGTGCAATATATATGCAACGTATATGGTACATTACCTAACCATGATAGTGACAGGACTACGGACAAAAGAAAGAACATAAAACCAAATGATGTCCTAAATGGATCTATAGTTTGTCATACTTTAGAGAGAATTTCCAGTTCGACTCCATTGAGAGCAGGCACGAACGTCTATAAGGAAAAATGTTTAGTACTGTAAAATAAATGTTTAAAAATATTTTGCGCCTCTTCTTCCCCTCACCGCCATCCCTTCCAGTTCCATGTTTGTCAATGACAACCTTTAAGCTCCTAGAAGATGTAGGTGGTGGGAGGTCTAGACGTCCCCTCCCCCTCCCCTTCCATCCTTCCCTGAAGAAAATAATGTCAATTACTGAGTAAAATGTGTCCTTTTCACTGCAAAGTTTATATAATGATTTTTAACCTAGATAAAAATTCAAGGCAAAGAACCCCAGCCCCTGTAAAATGTGTTCCTTTACGCCTATAACGGTTAGCCTAACGAAAAGACCCTCATCATGACATCAAGTTGTAATTAATGGTTTTCATTACCTGAATACGAGCTTCCGGAAGATCTATTTTCTGAGCTAACCTTTCCCGAGCAAAAACGTCAGGATAGTGAGTTCTCTCAAATTCTGTGAACGAATAGAAAAGAAAAGACATTTAAATTTATGCCATTTTGAAGGAAATGATGAATTGCCAGGATAAAGGTAGGAACATCGAATAGAAAAGGTAGATAAGGGAAGATACTCCTGCTTACGTTTCGAAAAAACACATACCCCTCACTAATTTTCACCTGGCGTATGACCCATTACTACTGACGTCCTGCCCATGTAGCTTCACCAGTTGCCCCTTGTTACCTGCTCTAAATCTCCTAATCGATATAGCTTCCGACCTCTCTTGAAGGCTGTACAAAAACTTCATGAAACACACCTTACAGAGCCAATAAAAGATGTTTTGAATTTTTACCAAGATATATGGGTAAGAGTTTTTACATAAACATACTCTCGATTGAGTGCTGCATAGGGTGTGTCGCCTGATGAGTAAAAACTGTTCAAGGTTGACTAAACATGGGTATTTTTAACCTATGTGGGGTCAATTTTTACCCAACAGGTGGGTAAAACTGAGGAGTCCAAATTTCCCATCACAGTATGTAGCACACGGTAGAAATAGATAAAACAATTATCGGTTGTTGGATATGATCGGTTGAATCCTATCTTTAACAACTACAATGCACTGTAAAACCCAAATTCGTGGGATAACTTGTCACACTTGAGGTTACTTGCTGCATGGACCTTTCAAAAGTTCAGGCAACTGGGTGTCTCCGATTATGCGTACCATTATTAAGAGAAACTCAGTTGTCTGAACTTTAAAACGTCCATGCAGCAAGTTACTTCAAGTCTGATAAGTTATCCCAACAAATTGGGTTTTACGGTGTGGCGTAGACTCATTTCTGGGGACTTGAATGCAAACATTTCGATACAGGGGTACGAAGCGTAATCATTTTGGTAATTCAGGTTCTTTTGTAATATATCACATTTCCTAAGACATGTAACCATGGAAAAAGACTTCCCGTTAACCATATGTAAACCTGAAACTGGTCTATTAACCAAGCCTTTCACATGCATTGTTGAACTTGCGTCCAATTGTTTTTCCACCAATGTCATCGTGGGAAAAGATTTGATAGGAAAATCGTCCTCTCTCCCTCCCTACCCACTGAGTGCCCCGGGTTACGCCACTGTGTAAGTCGTTAACGTCGAGAGCAGCCACCCATCAATTTCAACTGCAGAGGCAAAGGATTTGACGCAGCAAAGACATTCTTTTCCACTTAATTTTAATAATTCTTGTAGGGGAGGGGGTCAATTCACGTGGCTATGGCGTCTGCTTCTTGACTTCACTTCGACTACATTGCTTAGCCTATTCATAACATAGTATTTTATATTTCATATGAAATGTGAAAGCATAGGCTACTTGTGATAATAGGAGATTCTCATTTTAACACGCCGGAAACTTTGCATTTTTATGCACAATTCAGTTCAACGCATGCGCAAAACCATGAATTCTTGCATATTCGCCACAAACCAGACCAGGCGATCGTCACTGGGCAGGCGAAAAGATCCGTGACATATGCTTTATTATGCATGTTGGATCTCCTTTGGATCATGGTCTGATTTGTATACATAAATGTTTAATGCTACCTCGCTTATCAGAGCGTACAGTACTTAATTAGAATAAAGCACCAAAAACAAAAAAGAAGCGCCATAAAAATGAAAATAGGAGTCAAAAAGAGGCCATTAACAACCTTCAAAGATTGTTTAAAATCTAATGATGTAAAAGAGGCGAAAAAGGGGGAGGTAGTGCTCGACGTGGCGGCGTCAGTGTCATCTGAAAGCTCGGGTCGACCACGGTATTGCTATCTGACAATTGACGGCCAATACATTTTTAATTACGACCATTGCCAGCCTGGAGCACTATGACTCAATTATCAACTCCCTTAAAATTCGTCCCAGTTAGCGCATCTCCGCGACTCTTTCTGGGTCAACTTTATGCTCAGTCCAAAAAAGCGTCAAGATTCACGCGAAAATGCCAAGGCCTTGGATTTAACACACTTATAGATTCCTTCTTCTTCATTACCGTAACTTGTCATAAGGGAAATGCGAGACAAAAAAAACCAAACTAGATGATTAGGATGCTAAAATTTAATTTCCGAAACAGCTATTTTTAAGAGCATTTGTTAATTAATCTCTTATTACCCATACACTGGCATTTTTACTGCGCTTTGACGGTCATGCGAATGCCAAAATGAAGCAAGCTTACATATTTTTTATTTTTCTCTCAAATTAATGATAAAAAGGTGAAAAAGACACAGAATATTAGCCTAAGGAAGCCTTTTTTTCGTAATTTGAGGAACCTTTTATGGAATTTTTAATGCATTCAAGTATAGTATTGATCACGTTCTAGACTTGAATAAGGGATGGTTGCATACTTGTGACAAAACGAATAGACTACCTTCCTGTGAGCTCAACAACCGAATTGCTTAGCCTGCTTAGCTGGCTGTGTAACTTCTTCAAAGATCCCTAACGTACCCTAATGTTAGTTAAGACAAGAATAAGTTACTAAATAATCACCGTTGGTCTGCATGGCAGCCTGAAAAGAAAATTATCAACTGAAAAGAGAATTACGTGCTTTTTTTCTTATTCTAGCTGCATACATCAAAAGGATCGCCGATAAGGTGAACTTATTTTCCTTTGGTTAGTAGGGAAAAGAATAGTCATTCAACTTCTCAGCCCGTCATTCATTGAGAAATTTTCATCTTTAAGTAATAAATGACTGGAAGCTAAGGCGTAAAGGGCGGAGCTCGAGTTGAGGGCTGCCGGTCCGAGTCAGAGCAGATTTTTACAAAATGTTGGTCATTTTTTTTCTTTTCATATGAGGCTTTTCTCGGTGAAAAGACCACTCACGCCCTCCATCCGAGAAGCATACCCAGTAGACAGGTAGACCATTGAATAGCAGCACACTCCATCGTATGAGGAGAAATCAATGTGCAGAGTTGTAGACCAAAATTGCCCTCCAGAATTTCGGAAATATGTTGAGGGCCTCATGTAAGATTAGCATGATTTTATATTGCTAAGTGAGTTTTACCCTTGAAAGTTGAAATAAAACATTTTGAGCAATTGGCTTCCTAAATTTTACCATGGGGATTCTTTACTGTGATAATTCTATAGACCTTATGCATATGACGTCATGCTGGAGGTAAGTACGTACCATTTCAACTGACACCAACAAATGCAGACAGCTGATTTGTGGATTGTATCTCGGATACGCCCTTAAGTCTAATAGGGGCGTGTGTAGCGAAGTCTATGTCGTGCGTGCAGTGTGGTTCATTGTTTTACCTCCATAATGACGTCACGTGACGTCAATGCATAAGGTACATACCTAAGTGAAAAAGATGCATTCTGTACCGCTCTGGCAAATAAGAATCTCTTCGACTGGCCGCCGCCCCTCTTTGATCAACTCTCCCAACAGCCCAACCATACAAACTGAAAAATCGTCGCTTATGTGGAGCAATTATTGAGGATTTATATTTGAAAATGAGTATCTCAAAAAGCGACCTTGAAAGTAGATAAAAATGTTAACGTCGACAGCACGTACTCATATTGTGAGAAATAAACTTCGCCGTAGGCAGATAAATCCTATTTATGTAAATTTATGCCAATGAGAGGGCTAAGAAACAGAAAGGTTTATATCACATGTACTGTGTAGAGTAGTTAATGTCAAAAGTGCGACATAATAGCTTATCTCTTGAAAGGAAGGAAAGAATTTTACAAAAAGAACACAAGTTTTACGTGCAAGCCTTAGGGCTAGTTTACTAAGTTAGGAGACAGTCTGCTTTGCTGGCTGCTTTTTATTTCTTACATGAAAAAGATGGGATCGCAGCCAGGACAGTGTGAAAGATTTTGCTCTGCTCTGCATGGTACTACAGTTTTCTTGGAGTTTTGCATGGTGTGACAATAACTCTGATTTTATCGGACGGTTCTTTGAAACAAGTTGCTTTTGCGATTTATTGCGTGGCGACGATAAAAAATGAAAAAAATTGAGAGGAAACTCCCCAGCCCCATTAAAGTATTTGTTTATCATTTTGTTGAGCTATTTTTGTTTTTAATTCTTCTTCAAAGTCTTGCATCACTTTTTGTCCTTAAAAATACCAACCGGGAGTACGAGAGAGAAAAAGAGAGAGAGAGACAGGTTCTAGCTTTCTGCCTACTCGTGCGAAAGTTGGCCCCAGGCGATTCTCCCACCTACGATGCTGTATAGCCCAATAAAATTACCTTCCGTCGACTTGCTTCTCCCTTTTACTTTCTGTTATTTATTCTCCCGCCAAAAATAAGAATTGGCGGGAAACAGAGACTTCGAACGCGCGTGTCAAGGCCACCGCGCTTCGGGCGCCAACTGAGTGCGTGATTTTATTTCAGAAGAAGTACAGAGGAAATTGAGAAAACATAATTCGCATGTATGAGACTCAAGCACCAGCTGTCGGGGATAAGGAATGACACAGTTTTAGAAGACATAGGCGTTATTTGTTAGGGAAAATGTACCTCTTTTTTGAGTTTTAACAGAAGACGCGAGCCTCATAAAATCGATGTTGCGTCATAGAAACAATAGCATGCATAGTTGGAAGGAAAGTGGTTTGCGCGCGCTATATAATTAGGCTTGGTTAATTCGTTTATGCGACGTTTGCATTGGGTATTTTTCTTCTTATTCTATTTCTCCGGATTTTGACTAAAAAAAAAGATAAAAAAGCACCATTCCAATTCATTTAGTCTGTTTTGATGGTACTAACTTTCTTTTATGAAAATCTGACAGATCTATGTCCCAAGTTGAGTTCAAGGATCTTCCTATAACATCTTTATATATTGTGACAAAGTTACGCAGTATACTTACAAATCCAATCTACGTTTCTTTACGGGAGCCTCCTCTGCTAAAGCACTCTATTCAAACGTAAAGTATAGACTATTTATACTGTTGACAAGTTGCGATTTCACGTTTTGCCGCAATCTATGTTATACCTTTAAAAAGAATTCCCTAAAGTGCATTTTGTTCATTAAGCTTTTATTAAACATCGCATAACATACTTGACAAGGTTTTCACAAGCAAAGATGATGAAGCGAATAACTTCGCATGTTCATTGGTGTTTTTTCCTCATCTTTTTTGACAAAAAAGTTAATTGAGCGATCTTAACAAGAAACAGCTCTCCGATGTCGCTGTGATCAATGAACTGTTGTCATGGAATAAATTCATTCACAACGAAAAATTCGGAGTAGAAAAAAACAAAACAGTATAGTCATTGAACTTTAGAATTCTTAAGCTGATCTCACTCTGACAAGGTTATTTTGCCCTATGTGAAAATGACTTCACGCGATTTGGGGAATTACTTCAGATAAAGTGCATTGTCTTATGAAAAATCAATTGCTATGGAAAAACTTAGGAATGGTAAATGAGTGAATAGAGCAACATGGAGAGATCTTCAGCTGTGTAAAAATACTAAAAGCTAGTCATCCAGAAGGCTTTGTTCTACCCACCAGGCAGTCAGGTGTATGTAGCCTATTCAACTTAAGGGGAAGCTGGACAATAGGCGTCTATGTCACCCCGTAACGTTGCGTTAATTCATTTAACTCCCATAAAGCACTGTGTGTATAAGCAACATTGAAGTATTCATACCGTAACACATATGTATGTATATATATATATATATTTATATGTATATGTATATATATATAGATATATATATATATATATATATATATGGGTGATTCCGTAAATAAGGGAGTCAATTTGTGACATTAGGGTAAAATTTCCAGTTCTATACTTAAAAGGCTAACAAGAAATTTTGCCTTTTCATATTATATTTGGGTACAGGAAAAGTGCAAATCATCAAAATTTTGATAACAATTATTCTTAACAATTGTTACGGTTCAAAATATGCTCATTTTCCCCCGTGTTAACGGGACACCAAAAACAGATTTTCTTTATAATACTGAAAACATTATTTAAGTCCTCTTAAAATGGATGTGCAACGTTGTAGATGGTATGCTTTCTGATTTTCTATAGAATGGAAATGCATAAAATGAGGAGATTGGGTTGAGCCTGTGGAAAATGTACCCCTTAAAAGCGGGACACCGTTTGGTGTCCTGTTTACTAAGTGAAACTTTCTGCTCAAAACTTAACTGTGCACAGCTTTGTTAATTGGGCAAACTTTGCATTTTTAAATAGTGACTATACAGTATAGATACATCAAGATACTTTTAAGTATTTCAAATACAATTGTAGCAATATGACAAGTTAATGTTTGCAGTGGGACAACAAAAATTTACACGTAGTTTAACACGGGGAATCTGTACTCTGTTCGTGCAGTGCTATTCCATTTTGCACAAACAGCATTAATAGAGATGCATATATTCCAAAGTACTACTCAAATGCTTCCTAACGATACATCTTAAAACCTATTCAAGATTTGGGGGTTTATACAGCTCATTGTAAGAAGGAAAAACGCTGTACTAAATTTGTAAATGTCACGCCCTCGGGGTCCCATTTACACTAGGAAAAAAATCAGTTTTTGGCACATAATATGATAACGAGTTATTGATATGTTTAGTACATTTTAGAACATATAAGGCACTACTAAATCTTGTGACTGAGACCATCTCCCTCTACTTAAATGCTTTTATGCACTGCCAATTTGAAGGTAAAATATATCACAATGTAAAGTGGGACACCAAATCTACTGACTCCCTTATT
>WURT03655765.1:0-30315 GCA_009936505.3 Holothuria glaberrima
CGTGTTTCCAAAGTGGGGGCAAAAAAGTGTTTAGAAAAGTGTTTAATTCATAAACACTGTTTTTACAGTGTAAATGTTCACATACAGTCAACTAAATTACATGGCCAGCCAGAGCATGAAATTGACTCCTGAAAAGGGCCCGCTTTCTTTATAAGTTTGTTAATAGAACGAAATAACATTCGTATGAAGTGCTGCATTGTCAACTCGAAACTGGCCTCGAATTGGAAAATCTGGAACAGGAATTGGCTCGGATCGAAGGGTACTGGACTCGGAATTGTCCCGGAACTTGGTGGCCACTGAAATCGGAATTGGCCCGGAATGGGGTTAGGTGGGCTCGGTAACAGCCCTGCTTTAGTAGTACACAGGAGAGTAAGATCGGTACCCCTCGCACTACTTTGACCGGCGTGCGGTCCACTTTGACCCGCCTGCGACCCCTTTGTCCCTTCGGTGACCCATAGTAATGCGACCCACTTCCGTTCGCCCTCCGGAGGACCATTTTGGTTATGATCATGAATGTGTCCCTCGTGCGACCCACTGTCAGGAAAGAGGCATGTTGGAACATATCCTGTGATGACGCAATGGTTAGAACATGTTAGATCATGTTATGTATTTGCTGCAACGGAGCCTTTTGCAGCTGGTCGGTGGGCCGTGACGTTCCGAGTGAGATTTACCGTGACAACTCCGTTGTAAAGCGCGTGGGACACCCACATCTTTCTACGATCTATAGCTTGGTACTATACTCTTTTACACCTTTTCAGTTCAAAGGAACCCGTCAGGGAGTTTAGCCCCTTGTCAGGCAAATTCACCCCTTCTCCACATTTTATGAAGTAACATTTTAATTTATCACTCTTACTTAAAGTGATGTTACCTGATCAAGAATAAGGAAATACATAAGGTCTAATGTTTTTCTTTATTGACCTTGTGAACTTAAATTTGCACGTTTACTGTTCCTATATTTCAAACTTTACAAACTGAAAGTCATATTTAAAAGGAAAATGCAGTAACACTAAACGGGATTAGTGTAGCAATCTACCCTATATTTTATGAATGGCTCTTGGGAATCATGTGACAATGTTCTTCTCAGTAAATTGTGAAATTTACGAGGAGAAACTCTTTGATTTACCTGGAATATGGAGTATTGAAGTCCTGAAATATCGTGAAAGATACTTGTAAGAGAAATAAGAGGAAATTTGTGAGCTGTAGCTATTGTTTCAAAATAAGTTTAGGGCGACTGATTATGCCTTTTAAAAACACTTTAAATTTTCATGCCGTCTGCACCATTGATCAGTCTGGTACGCCAAAATGCCCACGATACAGTAATTCTTATTACAAAAAAGCTATGTTCAGTATGAAAGAAGAACGATAATGTATATACTAAAACTAAACAAGTACTAACTACTGTATATTTTTATGGTTCAATTTTACAAATCATGATAATCATGTGAAATACTCGATGATCATGTTAACTATGTTGGGGCAAATCTATAAGACCAGGGTACAAGGGAGACTTGGTAAGTGGCGACTGCTAGGGACCGAGTTGTCTGGCATTCTTCTATAGCTTGTTTAACGTTAGGTGCTATAAGTCCCTCCTATCGTGAACAAACATATCTATAAACAACATACTGAACAAACCTATACTAGATTGACCCCCATCCCACACCTCCACTGATTGTTTTAAATTTATCCCACAGTATTCTCGAATGATGGCTATAATTTGAAGCAACGGTAAGTCTATGCATGAAGACATAGGCCTCCTATGCAGATGGCACTGCATTCCACTCCTAATCTGGGTTTTCAGGATGTGTGTTATAAATAATTAAGTACTGCTGGTTATTCGTATCTGTCAAGCAGAGTGAAAGGTTTAAAAAACGCTCTACTGATCTGTAAAATCATATCACAGTGTTTTAATTAAGATCCGTCGATTATCCATGTTAGGTTTTTGCCTGAAATCATTAAGCGAAGTGATCTTAGAAACATTAAAAATATTAAAGTCATACATCAGTAGTTTTATCACTGTGTTCGGCAACATGATTTTAAGCATGATGTTTATATTCCCAAATGTTCACACATTGTGAAACTATCAGAACCATATATAGTCATCACGTACGTAGCTCAGAGTTGAAAAGTGTTCAACTCTCATAGCTTTATGACACTAGACGGAATTCTGAATCCAACTTTTTAGCCAGGGTCAAACATCAGTAAGCTTTCCCTTATTTCAAACTAATTATAATAAAAGCCCCAAAGATAGATAAAGGGAACGAAATATCAGCTCCTAACTTTATTTTTCGAGACACCTTCCATCATTCTAACATCCTCTTCTCGAGTGAGCAGTTTTCTCGATGCTAACGTTACTACACAGACAGATACACAAAAGAGTCCAACGGCTTGTTCACGTGACATTTCGTCTTAAGACCCTGGCTAAGTTCTAGGGATCAATATTCGATGTGACAAGTAAAGAAACAAGGCATCAAATGTTCGGAGTTACTACTTACAAATTATTGAAATTTGGATACCGATTTGGGCTTGCAAACGCCTCATAAACTATATTCGCTGTTGCCAAACCGCTTATTAACTGAGGCGATGGTCTTCCACACCAAAGATAAGAACGCCCACTGGCAGATTCCAGGACACAATTCCACGACACAATTCCACAATGATCGCTTCATTTAGCCAAGGCTACTAACAGTATTCATTCATTCAGCATGATGCTATTGTTTCCTTTGGAATCCACATGCGCCAAATTTACCTTAATTTGATACAAGCTCTGTCGAAGTCTACAAGATTATTTCAAATACAACTTTAAGGTCTTCCCCGTCCATGATCCCCCACCAAGGGGTATCAAGAAGACGGCCCTTGAACCTTCATTTTCTTAAAGGCTTGAACTCCTAACGTAGGACTGGCACAGTCTGCAATATTGTAATAAAAAGAAGGAAATAAACTGAAACTGAAGCAATCTTTTTGAATTGAAACTTAAGTGATACCTAGACCCTAAGTAGTCTTTATTAGTTATGATTATATTGTGCTGAGTATACATTACATACAACGTCATATTATGTCTAGAGCTGTAACCAAGTCCACCTAACCCAATTCCTGGCCACTTCCGATTCCGGTGGCCACCATTCCGAGTCCAGTGCCCTCCGATTCCGAGCCAATTATGATTTAAGGTTTTCTAGTTCCGGGGCAATTCCGAGTCCTGCCATTTGGCAATATAACGCCTCATACAAATGCTTTATGTAAAGTTTTCAGTAACACCTATGACGAAAACGTGCACTTTTCTGGATTAAATTTCATACCCTTCCTGACTCTGCAGTTTAGTTGACTGTACGTGACCATTTACTTGTTAAGTTGTGCACCAATATCAAAATGCTGCCTCTGCACATTAATGAAAATTTTACTTTTGGTGGACTCGACTATATTCGGTTCCGAGTCCGAGTCCAGCTGATCTCATTCCGGGCTAATTCCGTTTCATGACCTCCCATTCCGGGCCAATTCCAAGTCCGACGAAAAACGGACTCCAGTCCGGAATCGAGTCTGAGTCCGGACTCGAATGTTACAGACTTGTTTATGTCACATAATGATGTCAAATACAGGACGACGATTGATTTCAGGTTACGAAAAGTTATGTATTTCAAGGGATAGTTCGAGGTATAACCATATGTCACGACAGGCTACATTAAATATCAAACCATTTGGTCACGATATCAATGTAGCATTGCAATTCATTCTAATATCCCGCTACTGCATACGGTTTTGTCAACAGAAAGTACAACTACATAACTAGACGGTTTGTATTTGCGGACAAGTGCAGATCAAAGCCCCTTAAGATATGAAAATAAGATAAAAAGCCCAAATCTCTGCGCCACTTGATTTCTCGATCGAATAAATATTGACTGAGTGCGGTACAAAAATGGGCAAACGGCCTACCATGCTCACTACATATAACCAAAAAAGGTTCTGCTGCCCACTCAACTTTACCCACTATGTAAGAAACTATCATCCAAGCAGGCAACAGATGGCTTTAAGATGTTTCTACCCCAGATTTGGATATTTGCGCATTCGCAGCTAAAGCTGAGACGTTCCAACGAATTTAAACGAACATCGTGTTAAGGTGAGTTCACATGAAAACCGAAATGTGCTGCGTTTTGCTGGCGGGATGCGAATTTGTTATCTCAGAACAAATGGGGAAATTTTCTACGTTTTCAGAAATAAAATTGCCCCAATTTTTCCTCGAAAAAAGCCCGAGTAGTAACCTACGTAGCGGTGTTTAGGTCTGGGACTATTTTAACACGGATCACACTAAATTTTTGCCAAACTAGAAAGAAAGTCAATAGAACTGCGTAACGGCTTATCTCCCTTCGAGATGCTGCCTATTTGCCTCAGATAGGCTGATAATTGATACTGGAACACGGTATAGTTGGTGAAATCAGGAAAAAGGTCAAAATTTCCAATTCATGAAATAGTCAAAGTAACTGAGTGACAGATAAGTATGCTGGTATGTTGGTATAGTAATCGTGTTCAAATCGAATCACAGAAGAAGGCGCAAATTCACGTGACACACTGAGCAATTCCAATAATCGAAGCTGTACTGAGGCTTCGATTCACTAGTGCCTGTCAGGCTTGCTAACAAACCTGTGTAGTTGTATTTATGTCACTCTTCCATTATATTTATTTTTGATTTAATGTAAGGATTTGCTCCAATTTTCATGGTCAACTAATTTGCATTCAGTCGCTAGCCAGAAATTTATCAAGGAGGGGGAGAAGCCTGTAGGCAAACTATCTAAGCGTAGCGCCACCACAGTTTGGCCCGAAGCGCCACGAAAATTTTGGTCAAAATGCCTCCCAGATCGCTGAAAATGGCTCTTCCCAGCCCTTGTAAGTTGCATCTAAACTTTTTCTATTTTGAGTTACTAACGATATCATAAAAAAATCATTGAAAAATACAAAAAATATGTTCAAGTGGGGGGGTGCGGCTGCCACCTTCGCCTCCCCCCCCCCCTTGGCTGCGCGCCTGTTTGTATTTACGCCATTCACTGGCAATATATAAATACGCTGTTGTGTCGCTGGTATCTGTACATAGTACATTTAGGTTTAAGTTTTGACCAAATGACGTAAACAAATACGGTTATACCGCCCCTTTTAGTACAGAGAATAAACTCACCTCTAAACGTTTACTCCGTGTTCAGGATAGTCGTGGTATAAGCAAGGGCGGCGATTAGTTCTCAATAATGGGGGATGACCCCATTTTCAAATAAATTACAGCGTGAAAAATCAAAGTCAATGGGCGATTTCTCAAATATTGGGGGGACATGTCCCGCGTCTTCCCGGATCACCGCCCATGGGTGTACGACATCATCAAACGCCATGTTAGTGAGTGAAGTTATTACTTTCTTGTAACAGTCTGGTTTTAACTAAATTTTCAGGTGCAAATTTTTTTTTTTAATTTTTGAAGCCCCTTTCAAAGTTCTAAGAAAGTCGTCAACTTGAAAATTAATGACGTAAAGCATAGCTGCAGCTTCCTGGAGTTCGGGCAAAACCATTTTTTCTGGCCGATTACCGGAAAAACTGGGACAATTGGTTTTAACAAAAGTTAATATTCAGGTTTGTTACGGGCAAATTTAACAAGGGCTCAGTCCCCCCCCCCCCCAAAAAAAAAATCCTTAAGGTGCGTTCACACCAAAACCGAAATCTGCTGCATTTTGCGGGTGGGAGCCGCAAAACATATAGCTTAAACTCATTTCTCGCAAAATGTTTTTTTCACAAAGCGATTTCTGTGTGAACGGTTTCATAGAAATACGTACAAGCCATTTTGTTTGCGGCTCCAGCCCGCAAAACACAGCAGATTTCGGTTTGGTGTGAACGCACTTTTACAGCTATAATATAAATTAACACTGAGATTGATAAATCGTCCAAACAAGTCTAGCAGAACTTATAAGCAGTCGCACTTTTAATGCGTCACCCATCACTCATTAAAGTGCGTTCACACCAAAATCGAGATCTGCTGCGTTTTGCGGGCGGGACGCGAAATTTATTATCTCAAAACGAATGGGGCGATTTTCTAAATTTTCATTGAATTAAAATTGCCCCTATTTGTCCTGGGGAAAAAATTCTGCGTCAGCCCGCAAAACGCAATAGATTTCGGTTTTGCTGTGAACGCACCTTAAAACTGATTAGTTTTATC
The DNA here is from genome assembly GCA_009936505.3 of Holothuria glaberrima. NCBI lineage: Eukaryota > Metazoa > Echinodermata > Holothuroidea > Aspidochirotida > Holothuriidae > Holothuria > Holothuria glaberrima. The sequence goes on from WURT03655765.1 coordinate 6,179, forward strand.
TCCATCGAAATACGTTACATCGGATATACATTACGATAGGTTTCGGAAGAATCTGTTTTTATTTTGCTGGACAGGGTAACGTAACGTGTCTGGCTTTCAATATACAAACATATGTGAACAATGTCTTTTGACATTGATTATTGTAACAAATATCCAAAGAAGTTGACATACTTCATCTAAAACATTGTCTTTGGAAATTTTTTTTTTTTTTTTATAAATACATTCTTAAAAAGTTCGGGTCAACTTTCCACCCGGTCCACATCAGTCGGTCCCCCGAAATACAACCATTTATCAGTTTATATGAACAGAGTTTGGTAAAAAATGATCTCAATTGGATCACTGTTTATCCAGATTTGATCAATAAACGAGCTGAATTTCGGATGAGTGCCTGATTAATCCGGCCATTTTGAAGAGTGTTAGCAACATTTACACGTTCAGCAAGGGTCATCATATATGCTTGCTACAGTACGTGTAAGCATATTTCGTGGCCACACTAATTCCAAATTCGATCATCAGATCATATTCAAAAGAATGAATTTTTTTAAGTCAAAATCCCAAAATTTTCTAGTAAGCTTCCTAAACGTATGAGCCGGTCCAAGTCATACGAAATTATCTGATCACTTGAAAGAGTAGTACAGTACCATTAAAGAATGCAAAATTTATTCCGAAGGAAAAAAAATAAGTTTATTATATTTTCTTCCGTTGCATTTTATCTGCATATAAGTTTTCTTCCCGTTAGCTTTCAATGTTTAAAAGTGTGTGAAAAGTTGCCTACGTAGCAGGTTGTACTGCAGTATACTCCTAGTTAAGTCATATCCCCTAGTTTGGGAAGCCTTACAGATCGGGGTATGGGGGGGGGGTTGTAAAACAGAGTTTGCTCTGCAGGACATGTGGAAAGAGGAACAGCCGCTCTACTCAATCCGTAAAAATTGTTAGATAATGAGATCTTTCTCTGTATTGTTTGATGAAGGGGCCGGGTGTCGTGATTTTCGGAGCAGACAGTTTTGAATTAAGAAGCAAATCTGTCGGTGTACATTCACAATTTACTTGACTGAGCTTTCGATAAGCCTGAGTCCATCTGTGACTTAATTGTGAGGCATTCATCATCATTCAATTATCAGCGTGACAGGCATACTAAATACATACAACTCGTTTTCGTGCAGATCAAAATAGCTTGAACCTGTGAAACACTTGCTGAAGCTAATCAGCTATAGTAAGCTATGCACACAAACATATGCCTAATTAGTATTTCAGTTTAGGGTTCTGGAAAAGCATGCGGAGTAGGACAAACGATGCGATTTTCACCCATTTTCAAAATTGACCCAACAAAGTGATACTCCCTTGTTTCAGATGTGTGGACACATGCCCCTATACCTGTTGATGGCCATGTGCATCACAATCAATAGTTATTTTTTAATCAAATTAAGTACCGTCTTTATATTCACTATCGTGCTACATTTTGAGGCAAAAATCTGTTGACTTTCGCGGATATTGTATTGACACAGACACAGTATCGTAATATCAATCATGCAACTGTTAGTATATTAAAGCATATATATAAGAAGCTTTTCTCAGCTAGCCCAATGAACGTTTCAGATCGCCTTCCCGACTGAGGGGGTAGGCATAAGGTGTCGTGTCCCCCTCCCCTGTCGAAAAACGTTTTGAATAATTGAGAGTCCTTTGATGCGGTGTGATGCTTTTTGTTCATTTTTTGAAGTAATTTAGGCTATGAAAAATTTTTATATTTTATTGGAAAAATTGATAAATTTCAAAGAGTGAACAAAGCTGTGGTTTTCCCTCTTGAAACTGTAAATCCATGATTTTGACTGAGGGCCTTTAGCCCCCCCCCCCTCCCCGCTCCACCCCACGCCGTTACGCCTATTTTAAAGTAAGATCTTTTAATCTTAAAGATATACACTCATCACCCCAAAGTACAATTTTAGGGTATCAGTTGGTGACTGCTCTTTGATTAGCATCAAAGTTTGAAAATTCAAAAGATGCAGCGTAGCTCACATTCCACACAATACAGAGAGAGAGAGAGAGTGCTTGAATTACACATTATAGTCTCGCATGCTTACCAGGACATGGACCTAAAGCAATAAAATAGGTTTGTGTCTGCACATGGAGGAGCTGTATATACAGTTATAGGAGGAGGTACATGTTGCATAGTTGGGAGAATTGAAACTGTCTGGAACGACGAGAATTGCCCTTTAGATAGTCTACCTGTGGTTCTTACCTCTTTACTATAACATTTAATCGATTGAACTTTCTTTTTTTTGTACGGTAGCACATGTGTTACATATTGTTTTTGTGAATGAGTGCCAGTGAATGCGTATGTAATACTGAGTGGCTACATTTTCAGTTTTAGTTATTTTTCAAGCTTTAACAAAGGAAAGACAAGAAGATGCGGGTTATCTACTGAAGAATGTTGAAAACTAGGGCAATTGGGTGGTCGGATTTGCTATTTTTTAACTAAATTTCAATCCATCTTTTTGTTAATTTTTTCTTCAGAAAAATTCACTTTTCGCACCTCAGTTCAATCATATCACCCCATCTCACTCATCCCATCCACCTCAACTTCCCGCATCTCAGCTCACTCACCTCAACTTACCTAATCTTGCCTCATCTCACTCACCTCGGCTCCGTCTTCTCACATCATTTCTTTCAATTCCTCCTTTCACCAACCTTACCTAATCTCTTCCATACCCGCTGCCCAAGGAGGCAGTGAAAAGATCTCCTCCACCACCCCTCCAATTACAAACTAATGATTTCTGAAAGATTGCATTGCTTGAGCTTCCCATCATTTAGTGATTTTAATGTGTTGTGCTATTTCAATCATTTTTCCCTGTGGCTGTCTTTGTTCGTGCAACCTTAGAGGGTGCTTATACTACACACTGCACAGGCCTGCGGTACTACACGTATGCAAATGGAAGCACCTACTTTTATAAAAAAAAATGTAATTTTTGTTTGGATCAAAACATAAATTTGCAAGTTATACGCATCTTCATGCAAAATGCATTGACTCTAATTTCACATTTTGATGAAAAATGCACTTCTGTGAGGGTAAAACCCTCTTAAAATGCCCTCTTTCTTTTGTTCGAGTAAAACTGAAATTGTCCAACTGCTCTCCAATTAGAAAAGTGTCCCAAGTTTGGAGTCACTGTTTGTTTATCTGCGTGAATATTTACGCTGTGCAACAGCCTTGCAAGTGTTACCTATACATAATTTGTAAACCCCATGAGAAATATATTCTCCGACCTTATCACTTGTGTAGCGGACAATGACCCTCAATTTATCGTGCTTCAATTCAAAATAGGAAATACGACTTTTACATCAGCATTTCACACCAAATCCCTAAATTTGCTTAAGAATGCAGAATTTCTTTCCCCATCTTAATGAATTATTAGGCATCAAATGGCATCTAATACTAGTTGGGATCTCATTTTACATAATTATTAGTAATAGTCAAGTCACCGTTCAGTGCCAGTTTCCATTCGACCTCATCTGACCGCCAAAAAGTCACGATACTTTGACATTTAGCCTCAAGATTAATGGCCTTAAAACATTGGCTAGTAATTTTATTACTATGTCTGTTATTGGACGAAGGCACAACACCGCCCTCTATTTCGTCACAGTAAGTCTTCGTGGATTTTCAAGTTGATTCCATGCCGGACTGTGTTTTCGTTTGATTGGAAGTTTCTATGTCAGATACTTCATCGTGGAAGATTTTTGTGATTTGGAAATCTAGAAAGCGGCTTTTTGAACTATCTTTTGGCACCTAAATTTCTCCTAGCAAGAGCAACATGTTTTCTCAAGCTTTTTTATTGTGTCTCATAAATGTACCGGCAATGTGTACACAAACCTACTCCGGTACGTATATCTTTGTCAGGGTTAACTGTACATGTTATAGTTTCGTTGTAATGCGGGACGTTTTCATTCTGTAGTTGGGGGTATACTTAAAATTTAACAGCGTCATGTGAGGGTTTCATACAAGGTCAATTTTACAAATTGCATTTTGAATGTCTAAAACACAGTTTGTTGTACTTCATGTGATCATTATTATGCCTATAGATAGGTAACTTAAACTCAACTTACTGGTAGTGATGTTTGCAATAATATCGACTCAGTCGCCTTTAAGGAAGATCAGCCAGCAGTCCTGGAATTGAGTTTTGAAAAAACACTGCCGTCAGTTAATTAATGCTACTAGTATGAGCACTCTAGCAGAATGTTTGTATAGTACGCTGGATGTAGCTTTGATACTTAAACACACTGGCAAGCAATCAAGGGGGCGAACGGGGCAATTACCACCCCCTTGAGTATTTTTTTGTATTTTTGTTTAAAGACTTTTCATTGTATTGCTAGTAACTCATAACAGAAAACGTTTAGATGCAACTTACAAGAACTGGGAAGTGCCATTTCCAGCGATCTGGGAGCCATGTTTGGCCAAAATTTTCTTGTACCCTTCCCGCCAACCTATGGTGACGCTACACTTAGATAGTTTGCCTACAGGCTTCACCCCCTCCTTGGCAAATTCCTAGCTTCGCGCCTGTTTTAACAGGGTTTTCACTTCCCTTATTTTCGCTCACCTCTCGGACTTGTAAACCAAGCATTTGGGTAGTCTTCAGCCGTTTTCCAATGGTCCCCATGTCTCTGCAAAAAAAAAAAAAAAAAAAGACAAATCTTTTACCAAAATTGTAATTAACATATGCGTCATTGTTACTGATTGCAGTTATGAAGAATTGACAGTTTTCAACATCAAAATAACACTTTTAAGTCGCATGCCGGACCAGTAAAAAACTTTTTTTTTCTAGTCTGCCGCTGTATTTATTCGCATTTGGCGACCGAACTGCTAAATTATATGTAAGATAATACGACTTATTGAATTGGCAATTGTCTGAAGTCCAAAATGGTTCACTTTAAAGGGAACAAGTTGTTAGTTTGGCAGATGTCAACAGATGCAGTGATGATTATTTGTCATAACCCTTATCAAAAGATTGACCACAGGCTGCACATCATACTGACATACTGACGACAGTAATTCAATTTATTCATTTTATTTTACATTACATTTCGTAAAAAGTTGAATTTTTTTTGCCACCCCCCCCCCCCAAAATTTTACGAGGTGTCACCTGTGAGTTTATATAAACAATTAATACATGTGAATGTAACAAGACGGGCAGCCAAAAGAACTATTTTATCTTGGATTATTGATTTATTTTCCGTATTGCAGGTTTTCTTGAAATCACTGTAATATTTTACAGTTCCCAAGATATACCTCACAGTTTCTGAAGCGACGTACTGTAATGCCATGGAAAATTGGGTTGTAGAGTGATGCGTAGTGTCACGTTTTCTTTCGTAATCCCTTGACCTACTGGTGATTTTACAATGTGATGGCAAAGTTTACTCTTTTGAAGAACCAATAACTTTCAAAATAATATGCCATGGCTATATCAACATTTTAACCGTCACTAAAAATTGAAAAAAGCAGAGCAAAGGTTTAAGGAAAGAAATAATTTTGCGATCAATTCCTTCATACAAATTGCTTAGTTATTGATACGTGCTGTCGGAGTAAAATGTGGATACTTTTCTGAAATGGCTAATAATTTATAGATTTTTATTCAAGGGATACTAGCTATTTTCAACTTTTTCAATGTTCTTAAATCAAATATACAGTTTCGGGATTTTCATTTTACAAGATCTTTTACAATACCAGGCCACCACAATGTGAATGAAACCCGCAAGTCTTAAACCTAAATTACAATTTTACCATCTGGCCACTGTACCTCAAGTTTGTACTTTTGTTGTTTTGCTTTTTGTTGTCCTAGGGTCAATTTAGATAGGAAAATCGTCGACTGCCTTGGCGCAAAACAATGATTTTGATTGTTTGATGGCGTCTACAATCGAATTACTGATTATTAAACTTTCAATACCACCGGCATTGTCTACAATAGTCGTTGAATTCTAATGCATAGCTTTTCTGATCGAATTATAGTCATAAAGATATAAAAATTTCAATAACCTAAACAAGCATATTGATAATCTTCGAAACAAATATGTTTGTGATTGCACTGATCCCATCAAATATTTCCCAAACCTTTATTTAATACAGATTATTTTAGGCACATGTTTAAAACAGCTAGGCTTTTACTTGTCCACATATAAAATGTGACAGACTAAAACCTTTAATTTTATTTTTACTTGAAGAATAACTCAAATACGTTTGACGTTACGCAGACCTTTTCCTGACCATCCCCATATGCGTTTTATTTCAATTCCCTTGCTCCGCCACTGATCCAAGCTGTATTTGTTAAGTGACGTGCTACAAAGATGTTCTGAAGACCGTAAAGAGAAGTTGACACAGTTAAACAACATCTTTAATACGGTGTATAAAATTACAGAACAAATATTAAAGGGGCTTATTGAGTTGGTTCACAAAATTCATGATTTTTCACAACTGTTGAGATTTACTCACATCTTGATGGTAAATGATCAAACTAAGAGATTTTGTACATCTGACTCACAACTGAAATGGCAATGTTAGGGTAATTAATGATTAAAATCATTTATTACAAATTCGTCACCAGACACTTTTCACCTTTACGTAGCAATCGTATGCAATCCCTTTTCACAAAAACTATAGTTTCTCACATTTTTGGTAACTGTAGCACAGTAGAAAGTGATACATGAGTAATGACGCTAATTAGAAGAATTGTCATGCAATGGGTACCTTCAAACTCGTCACATAAATAGTAGATGTCAACTCAATGAGCCGCTTTAATGAAATCGAAATACGATACAAAAATTGAGAAGACACAATTAATTTTGAAACTAATGGACATCACTTTTTATAATATTTATACATTGCTTTATTATTTGTTCTGTACTTCTACAGATAATTTAATCGTGTAGTTACACTACTAAAATTTATGAAACTAAAATGATCAGTGTTTGTCTTAGAACTGTTACTGATAGCCTGCTGCACATGAGGTGAAAGTGTGTCAAAGTTTCAAAATGTGCATTATTTATCAAGATGAGCAAGATTTTGACACTCAAATTTATCTTGTCAATCTAGTGAAAATTTATCAACAGATAGGCTGTCCTCTTATGATTTTTTAATGCGGCATTATAGATTAGTCGTAGTATGAACAGGGAGCTTACAGCTCCCTGGTTTGGGCAAGCGCCACAAGCAGCTTGAAAGAATTTATAGAACCCTCCACTGAAACTGATAACACCTTCTCCTTTGTTGTTAATATTACGATAGATCATTTCAAGCTTTTCATGTAAACTATTCTTTCACTCTTCTTGACAAGAGGTGCGTATCGTCGAGGAGCCCTATGCATGTGTCAAATACATGAGTGAAAGACTAGTTGTCGGACTATACTCGGCAACAAAAAATCAAAAGCATCATTAGGCGTCACCAAAAGACCAACAATCTAAAAAACGTGTTTAGCAATTGGACACTTATTTTGCCCTCACTTTGTAGACACGTTTAAATTCTAAACACGTTTAGTGATTAAATACTAAATGTTTAGCAATTAAACGTGTTTTGAAACAGAAAGTTTAGGAATTAGACACGTGTGTTTAGCCTCTGAACATGTTTACAAAGTGGGGGGAAAGTGTTTGAAAATGTTTAATCCCTAAACACTTTTATTAGAGTGCAGTTTCTAATCATTTCAACTGATTAAAAACTAGTAAAACATATAATTTTAATATGTCGATATGTTAATTTGAGTGTTGTGATAAAACTTCTGTGCAATTATTCATTCATGGTTCGGGACAATTGTTACCCGGACAATTTCTCCCACGGGGGGGGGGGGCTGAACGTTGTTTCAGATCGTTGTCCTGAGCAACCCTTTTCAATTCCGGTCTCCATGATCGCAATGGCGATTAAAAAATAAACCTGGCTACTAAAACCACATTCAGCAAGTATTGTAGTCGCCAGCCTTTTATGTAACGAAACAAATTGGCGACTACCTTTTCTGCAAGACAACCTTAAGATCCAGTCTCAAAGTACCCCGCAAATACACTGTAATAGAGTCTTAGAAAGTCTTGGAAACATAATATTCAGGACCGGAAGTCTTGTAACTAATTTGCATTCAAATAAATACATCTAGATCTACATTTCGTTACTTCGTGATTAATAATATTAAGTGGTAGTGATATGAGCATATTTGAACGAAGTACAAAACAGAAATTTACATAAGAGAGTAATTGACAAATAATTTTATCAAACTGTCAAAGAAAACCTTGCTTGTTTATGAATAAAGACTTACAGAGAGTCAATGTGTTCTGTTCATGTTTATTTTCGCTGAAACAAAGACATCGCAAAACATTATTTACATAGTTATGACTAGAGTTTAATAAACTACCAATTAGATGTGTATACATAATAAACCCTCTCTAAACGGTAAAATAATTGAAGGGAGTGACGCAAGACCACTGTTTTGTCTAATTTCCACAGAATTTATAGGGAATTATAGCATGGGAATTATCCTTTTACAAATTTTTATACAGTTACAAGGCTGGCGACCAAAATTTTGTAAATTGTAAGTGCTTAGTGGCAAGGACGGAAAAATACTGGCGACCAAGATTTCAGTGCAATTGCAAAGGGTTGGTCCTGAGGGAGGGGTGTAAGAGGAGGGGACGTCCTACTTCCGTTTGGAAAACTTTTGAATATTTGCGGGTTTCAAGAAAATTGCCACAAATTTTTGACTATTTTTACAGAGGGAAAAACAAGATGTTTCGTCCTTGAAATGAGGGGGACAAGTTTAAATTTTGTAGTGGGGCAAGTGTTTCACCAGAATGCTCAGATTTAATTCCTTCTTAATTTCTTAAAAATAAATTTGGGTTTGGACTAGAGTTTTAAAATCACAAAATAGCCCAAAAGAAGGGAAAACGACAGCGTTTGCATGCCGCTCTGTTATACCATAGTTTACACAATACTGAAATTAAATATGCCCACCGTATTGCCCGTAAGCATTATTCATATCGGCCCAATTTTTAATCAGTTTTGAGAGACACACGTTGAGTCCGTTTGTATGCGTAGAAACATAGACGTACTGGTATAGATCCGTGTAAAAGTTCACCACATGAACCCACCCCCCAAAAAATAAAAAATAAAAAAAAAAGTAATTCTGTAGTAATTCCAATCTGGAACCAAGGGTAGCCGACGGATTCGGCAATTTTATTTGTTTACTTCTTGTTTGTCTGAATAGTTCCAGGTGGGTCCTGGAAAATTTTAAAACTTAATCATGTAAGTGTCCTAACGATTACGAGTATGGACAGCCACAGATCTTTAAAAGGTAAAAATCATAAGCTGTATGAGTTTCCATTTTCTAACTTTTTCAGATTATTGTCCTCCTATTCATTTGAATCAAAGTGGCAGTACATTCTTTTCCCCTTACTACCCTGAACCTTATACAAACTACCTCGACTGTGATTACCAAGTTTCAGCTCCGGAGGGAAGTTTTATCATTGTAACATTCCAATCCTTCCACGTCGAAAGCCATTTTGATTGCGGGTATGATGCTCTAACGGTAAGTGATAGTGATATTACATTGCGGTGAAATTTGTGTTGGGTTCCTTCATTAACCACGTATCGATATAGCTTCTCACACACGATTAGTCCAATTTGTCTCTCTGATCAGACCTGTCTGGAGTGTATTTACAACTAGTCTGTTCATTTTGCTTTCCTTTGAAATCTTCAGTCATTTTTCCAAAATGCCACCTACGAATAAAATTGCCTTCAGAAAAATCAGCAATTAAGGAGTAAACGTGTTAAAATATTAAGTGTTCATCATTTCGCTTCTCCGTTTCAGGTATACGATGGTCCATCAACCGAGGCAAACGTTCTTGCACAACTTTGCGCTTCACTGATGCCTGCGCCAATTTTCAGCAACCAGGATTCAGTGCTCATCACATTCACGTCAGATGGATCTTCGGTTGCATCTGGTTTTCGAGGAAAGGTTACTTTCAGAAAAGGTTTAATATATTCTAGTTTATCTTCCTTTAAACTGACTACTTTACATAGAAATGGCCATATTTATGACTCAAATACCTGTATATAGTATAAGGTATCTTTGTCTATGTTGGTATGCAATATGTTAAAGCTTGTTTTTAAGTACACCTTACGTAAAAAATTGTGAGAAATATTTTTGCAAAGGTTGAAAAACGAAATTAATTGGTCAATCTCCCAACTTCACTACCTATTCCTGTGCTGGGGTATCTAATGTTGAAGTTTACTCTAGTGTTGGAAGATATCGGCATTTACCATCGGTATCAGCCGATATTCCCTTGTTTTATCCTGTATCGGTAATCGGCAAAATTTACCTTAAATACCGCGATATTACCTAACCCATATTTATCTTCCTATATGTCATGAAAATGAGCATTCCTGAATGCAAGTTCCAATACTTAAAGGTCATCAAGATGACAAGACACTTCATTTTGGTGTCTCGTAGCTTATAAACAGCTGTCGAATGCTTATTTCTCAAATGTCGGTATCGACCAATATAGAGAACTAAAATATCGGTATCGGTAATATCGGCTACTTGCCATATCGGTGAAACACTAGTTTACTCATTCGGAGGAAAACGTCCGATTGTTCTTCAATTTGTGATGTCACTCTCGCACTACTAAAATTACGTGTTTTGTTTGTCTTGCATCCACCACAATTTTTCCAAGAGGTGATTACTGCCTTATTACTATGGAGTGACTTGGCTATACAATCCCTTTCCTCACCATATGCTATGCCACAAAATATAAATAAATATAACAAATAAAAAATAAATATAATTAAAGACCGTTAAGTAAAGAAAATGTAAATAATGGTGAAGGTCTTGTATAAATTTTCTTTCAAAAGGAAACAAAACCCGGTGATGTTGGTTGTAATGAACATTACAAATGGAGATATAATCGACAATTTTAAATTAAATGAATAAATTTCAACATTATACATCTCAGAAACTGAATAAGCTGTATGATGATGGAAATTGAACCACTTAGATAGAGGTTTTAACTATTGGTTTATATTTTCTGTAATTTCAAACTTAAACTTAACTTCGTTGTGAACATTTGCTATTTGCAGCCAAAAGACCACTTCTTTTCAACGAATCCGGCGCACATTTCACGTCACCTTATTACCCAGATATGTACGAAGATACTGACAGAGCGTATTACATAGCAACAGCTTCACCGGGTCAATATATCGCTGTCACGTTTCATTCATTCAACTTACAAAACTCAACAGACTGCATTAAAGATGCTGTGAAGGTGAATGCCCAGTTCTTTGTGTCATCTTAAATACTAAAAGCATTATCGTTTGAAATGGAATGGCCATGATGAATCTCAAACACATGTCGCTATGCCCTTTGAGCATTGACTTCAATTACTTCTCATAATGAAGAATAAAAGCCCAAAGGGTTTTCCAGTCTGTCTATTTTACACTTTTTCAGAAATTTTGCCTTTCTTTTGCAAATCTGAATCCACGGGGAGAAGCCCGTAGGCCATAAACCTCATTTAAAATTGAGGAAGTTCCACACAATGTTAAGTTTGTACTTAAAGATCCACTCCAATGGTGTAAGTCTTATCTTAATGGACAATTGCTGTTGGGAAATTGCCGTGTTATAAAAACGTGTTTAGCAATTAACTTCTTGCTGCCCACTCCTTTTGTAAACTCGTTTTAACACTAAATATGTTCAAGAAAGAAGAACTGTTTGTTTTGAAATTAAATGCGTTTTTACAAATAAATTTTGTGAAATTTGTCTTGTTAACCGGGGACAAAAAATGTTCAGAAAACAGTTGTTCTTAAACAGTTTTGTACCTTCAATTCTTACAGAAGGCTATTACAAGTTATTGTTTTTATGTAAAACAATGGCGCACGCAGGATTTCTCTCAAGGGGGGGGGCAAGCAGTATATTGAGCGATCGCCGGCCTGGGGAGGGGTTTAAGGGGGTGTCTCCCTTCCCTTTTGAAAATTTGTGACAAATTGGGTGTCCTTACATGCAATCTGGTGCCACATATGCTACCTTGTTAAGTAAAATTTCCTGTACAAAATTTGCGTCTTTGGGAACTAAAAAAAATTGGCATCAGTGAGGGGGCCATGGGGAGACAACCCCTCCCCTTTGAAAATTTTTGAAAAATTGGGTGTTTTTACATGCAGTCTGGTGCCACATATGCTACCTTTTGAAGTAAAATTTGTGTTACAAAATTACGTATTTTTAGGATCTGAAAAAATTTAAAAAATGGCATCCGTGAGGGGGGGGGGCATGGCCAAACGGCCACTGATGTAAAATGGGTACAATGTTGGCCACTGTACTTTAAAACACCGATATTGAACAAACATAGGAACTTGTCAGAATTTTCAGACACAGGTTGTTATACTGTAGTCCATGAAGGTACATTCTGAAAACAGTATTTAAGAATTGAACGGTTTTGTTTTGAACCAACAAATGCAGACAGCTGATTTGTGTACCGGTGGGATACGCTCGTAAGTCTACTACTTGCATTCGAAGTCTACATCGTGAGTGCAGTGTGTTTCATATTATTTTGCCTTCAAACGAATGACGTCACGTGACGTCAATGCATGAGATCTATAAAGACGCAGGATATGTTCTCTTCATTTCGGAAGTGATCAATTGCAAGTTCCAATTTGAGAATGTTTTTCAATGCAGCGGGTGTGACCCAGACATTGTTATATAAAGTTCCACTTCACTAAGTCGGATAAGTTATGAAAAATTTGCTTCTTCTACACTCTAAAAAAGGTCTGGTCAAATTTGAACCGAATCTGATCAGAGGGGCACCGAACAGAAATTTGATCCCTTATTTGACTAGATTTGGTTCAGAAATGATCAGAATCGGTTCATTTTTGACCCGGATCTAGTCAAATGTTTTACCAAATTCCTGTTCGGTGCCTCATTGATCAGACCTTTTTAGAGTGTATTGGAACTCGAAATTCTACATAAATAGAAACAGTAGAAAGCCGTATAGTGCCCAGCAAAGTCTGAGGCTGAAAAAATAATAAAAATTGCTAAATCCTTATGTCCAGCACTATTTTTTAGGTATAATGTATCTCATGAGATAGAGATGATACTTAAGTATAGTATACGTTTCTTAGTGTTTAAACTTGTCCCGTATGTTTAAGCTATAAGTGGATCTTCGATCTTTTCTCAGTTGATGGTGAAAGGTGGTTCTCGATTACTGTCAACAATCCCGAGCAGGCCTGGAGTTAGAAAAGTTTGAGTGATCCTGCTCCAAATGACGCATTTTATTGATAGTTTTCTTTTACGTATTTCCACCCTCTTAATAGTGTTTTAACTTTTTCGAATCACAAAGCCATAAACTAAGACTGCATCAATGAAATTTTGGTTTTACAAATATTGGTGCCCATTCTCTTTGTTAAATGTTTAATACCTTTATCAGTTTATACAGTCAATATGTTCAATAGGTGACGAACAATCATTTCAACTTTCCAAAGATATTTGATGGAAACTCGACGGAGGCTAGTGTGTTAACAACCTTGTGTGGATCAATTAAACGTCAGACTTTCTTCACCAGCGGAAACCAAGTGGTCATTATGTTTACAACTGATCAGAGTGCAACTGATTCTGGCTTCGAAGGTGTTTTCACATTTCATGAAGGTAAGTTTTTCAAACGTGTAAGAAAGTGAATATTTTAACTTAATTAATTCGGTCATGCAGTTACAGACGAAGGTAATTTGGTCAGTTAGAGACGAAGGTACCAGCAAGTACATAAAGTTTACCTCTACAATTCTTGTACGTGACTCTCCACCATCATCTATCTGGAAACCGTAATAACAGGGTTCTGGTGAAAATAACACTGACTTGGTCATATAATACGCATAGCTGTCCTTTAAGTTGCTTCTTATATGTTGCATCACTTTTAATCACGGTGCATTACGTGCAACAACATCGACCCTACAGTTTTTGTATTATCAACCGTCAGAGAGATTCTTCCAACTGAGAGGAAACTAAAATTCCCCCGAATAGGGGAAAACTTGTACAACACAGTATATTTGCTTGCTAGCCTATTGTAGACAAGTATCAGCAAGAACGAAAGCCGATCAAGAACCACTTTTGCCATATTGACGTTTTAAACGTCAAAAAGCACCATCTCTGGCGTTTTGTTGTAAGCCTAACTTCGGCGTTTTGTTGGCGTACAAAATCTTTTATTTGCTTTCAGTTTCCTTCAAAATGCATATTTTTCTCAATTGTCGCAGAAAACTGTTGCTAAACGCATATTTCATGTCTCACAAATGTCATTAGTAGCATAAACGAATGAATAAACTCGGTTGGTGGTCATAAAATGCACGTTCACTTCACATCGTGTTTATGATTTCTGAGTAATTGGACTACTATTGACAGGATATATTTGATTTTGGTGTTTTTTGACCGTATTGAACTCAAAATTTATTCAAATGCCTCTCAGCAAGTCTATCAACCCTGTCAAGAAATTGCAGTTTGTCATAAACAGCTTGATGAATCATCAAGGAGGCAGCTTTGCAATTGCTATGATAACCAACCTACCGAAAATGCATTAAACTCCATTACATTAGACTGATGCACTTTGCAAGAGGGTACCAAAAACCGTTCGCCACTAAAGATGTACACACAGAACACATGAAATCGTGGGTAAACTGGGCAAAATGACGACTCCGGACCATGACCTCTTTTTTTACAATAGAGGGAAAACGTGATCCTTCCAAAAGAGGGAATCTCTCGAACTGTTTATGTATAAAACGGGGCGAAACCGATTAGGAGCAATAAAGAATGTCATTGCCAAAAGGTAAATGTATCCATAAAAGAGAATAGAAAGGGAAGAAATGTTTCACTGATTGCAAACATGTTTCCCTAATTTAGTTTTCGCAATTGGCTTTGTTTCATCAATGTGTCTGAAAAAGCACACATAATTCATATTCATATTCAACAACATACAAATAACGCTTTTGAGATATCACAACTAATTTATCTTCTTTATTAAATTTATTAGACAACTGCCACGGCATCATCAACACCACAGGTTCTTTGGTAGCTTCACCAAACTTCCCTCAAAGATACGGGAATTTTCTCAAATGTGATTTCGTGGTGACAATCCCAGACGAAGGAAAGGTGTCTGAAATCAGCTTTATCGACTTTGACCTAGATAACAGAGAGCACTGTTTGGGAGACAGTGTTGAGGTAGGTAGTTCTTTCATAAAACAAAACAAAACAGCTTTTACACTTGTTAGTCCTTTCTTCTCATATCTGGCTATTTAATTGCAAATTGATAGATCATATAATTTTTTGTCGTACTCACTTTTAGGAAGGTCATTGTTTTTGCTTTGAAAACAGATGGAGGGGTAAAGGTATTCCTGATGTGTGAGTCCAGAGTACAAAAATAAAAACGCGTTACTTTTCCTGAAAAACGTACGGTACTCAATTATACCATTACACTGTTTCTATTCGCGGAAAAGGCATGTGTAAGTAATTTCCTCTCAATATCTTTACGTTTCAGATATTTGATGGCGGCAGGACCTCAATATTACCCTCAGTAAAGTTATGTGGGTCAAAGTTACCACCCCCTTTCGTCTCGCACAGCAGTGTTCTCATCATTCGATTTACATCGGATGAAACTGAGGCAGGATCT
This sequence comes from Holothuria glaberrima, assembly GCA_009936505.3. Taxonomy (NCBI): domain Eukaryota; kingdom Metazoa; phylum Echinodermata; class Holothuroidea; order Aspidochirotida; family Holothuriidae; genus Holothuria; species Holothuria glaberrima. The sequence continues at coordinate 21,821 of WURT03655765.1, forward strand.
GGATTTCAGATAAAAGTCAACTTTATCGATGGTTTGAATTATTCCTCTGTTAAATATCTGCTTAAAATTCTATCCCAGTCATCTTCAGATCAATTAATGGGACAAATATTTAGGATCTCTCCTCTTGGATGCCTCCAAAATGATATTTTGAATTTGATGTGTAGGCACTATTACTTCTTGTCTACATTTGCGATTTGAGTTGTTTCCGTCGGACGTTGTAAACTATACAGCAAGGCAAGCAGGTCTATTTTAATTGCCGCAATAAATTTATTTTACAAAACAGAATTTAGATGTGATTTTCTTTGAAAGACCATCTTAATAAATACGTGAGTTCAACTTACTACCGAAAGCGTTTTAAAAAGTACAGAAAAGTTTCATTTGTTATCAAAGTTAGGACATTTCAAGGGAAATTTCATTTGTCTCCTTCTAGATCTGTCTTAGTTTTCCAAATTCGATATTGCAAATTCTTCCCACAATAAATGGTAAATTTGTGTATGCCTAGAGACACTAACACAACTTAAATAGGTACCAAAACTTACTGTGTTGCGCCCAAAACTTCAGCTCCTAATAAGGTGTTTCAGCTAGGTGGCATAGCCCTGGAACAGGTGAAAATCTTCATCGGTAAGGTTGCAAACAATTTTTACAATGGTTAAACCAGAGGGATCTTTATATCCTTTATCTTGTATTGTAGGTAAGAGCAGGTACTGGTCACTGTGCAATGACCACTTGGTACTTGGTGGAAGGGTTCGAGATAGGGCTGTAAGCGAGTCCGCCTAACCCGATTCCGGTTCAATTCCGATTCCAGTAGCCATCATTCCGGGTCAATTCCGAGTCCAGTACCCTCCGATCCCAAGCCAATTACGATTCCAGGGTTTCCAATTCCGGCCATTTTACAATGTAGCTCCTCATGCAAATGCTTTTTGTGCTGTTTACATTTATACTGGAACGACTACATGGCCAAGTGGTTAGAGCATCCGACTTGCAGCCGGAAGGTCTAGGGTTCGAATCCAGGCCGGGTCATACCGAAGACTTTAAAAATGGAACCTACTGCCATTGTGCTTAGTGCTCAGCGTAATCAATGGAGTAGGGAAAACAAACCAGTGAGCCACAACTGGAAAAGAGGCCATTTGGTTAGAAACTGAGTCGTTAAACCTCATCTAACTAACTTTACAATTATACTTACGAAGAAAACGGACTCTTTTCAGGAGTAAATTTTATGGAGATACTGTAATTTAGTTGACTGTATGTGACCATTTACCTGTTAAATTGTACACCAATATACTATTGCTTCGGCACATTAATGAAACTTTCATTTTTGTGGACTCGACTGGATTCGGCTCCTAGTCCGAGTCTAGCTGGGCCCATTCCGGGCCAATTCCGAGTCCAACGAAAAACGGACTCGAATCCGGACTCGGATGTTACAGCCCTGGTTCGAGGTAACTGTCAGTTTATCCAGTCTGTTTCCTCAACATCTTACACAACTTAAAGAGCACTATCGAATACACAAGTCTATTGAAACTAGCGTCTAAACTCTTCCACTGTCAAAATCAGACTATTATCCATAAAACTTATGAAAGAAAATATTACCTCAGCTAGGTTTCAGCAGTGTCACTGATGCTGTTGAATTTAATTGTCAAGTTTGTAAATCATCGTACGGAAAGAGTCTACTTAAATTTTATTCCTACACTTTCACATTATTGCAAATCGACTCCCATTACGTACAAGGGTTAATTAGCTGTTCAAATGTTTTCTGTAAGATAGTATTTCCATTCAATTGGTGCAAAAATTAAAACTGAGTAAGAAATATGTTTTTCGCTCCTGCACTAATTGCACACATAAAACCCATTTTTAAACTGAAAATAGCATGCAACGATGATGTCGTATTTTTCTTTTCATATTGTTTTAATCAAACTCATAAAGAACCATGTAGGACCTGCGATTATTTTTATCGGTACTACGGAGAATGTCCAGAACACTCTTTACGCCCTACATCTGATGAACAAGAAAAGCTCAAACGATTACCACCAGCGGAGTACTTGCGTTGTCGGACTTTGACTGGAGAGAGTAGTGAGTCGTATCGAGGAGATCACTACTGGATGATTAGCGATTGTCCGCATGGGGCAGACACCCGTCTCATGACAAGGTGTAGAGCGATTGAGAGTGAAACTTCTCCTTCCAAAATTTTCACACCACCTGTACTGTCAAAGTCATTGAATGTGCTCTTTAAAAATGAATTTTGTGCTTCGTGTAATCATGTTTCTAGGGATGACTTCCAACTTATTACAGTTTATAGTATATGTGAACAATGTCAAAATGAATATGCCATAAAAGAAGGGGAAGAAATTGACCTTGAATCTAACTCGTGCCGCATTTTGCCGCATACGGCTTTGCCTAGGGAATGTTCTGTGAATTCTTCGAAAAGCGACACTGCATGCCCAGTTGGGGAAGGTTTCACAGGTGATCCTTTTCTGACAAACCTTTTCAGCCATGTAACAATTTCAGGACCTCAGTGTTCTAAAGATGAAGTATTTCTCAATGGTTTCTGCGTCGCACTTCCGAAGCATTGTAAGCACATCCCTACTGTCAGCTTGTTGGTTTTAAGTGTTAACACTGCAAGATACAACTGTTCATATCTAAAGGGAAGATCGGAAGAATGCTTCTTTGATAAACTTTTATCTTACGAAGTTCAACTAAAGAATGATTTGCAGTTACAGCTTGATGCAATTTCTCCAGGAGGTAACGTGAGCATTGATTATGACGGTGTATTTTCGACGTTCTCAACACCCTGGCTTAAAACAGTGCCACCTTTGTGGTGGAACAATTCAGAATATCCTGAAATATTTTTCAACCTTCCCAAAAATTTGACATCAAAGTTTCACTGGAAGCAAAAAATAATATCAGCTATAGCCTCCTTCTTTATGGATCTTCATCTGCCAAACGTCGATGCTTCAACAAAAGATTGTTACCTTGATTCCGTTGAACTGCTTGAAGTTTGTCCACCAGATGAAACAGTGAATTCAGACCTGCAATGTAAAGGACATGTTATAGAAATTGAAGTCGATACCAACCAAACAACCGATGCAATGATACATTCGTGGCAAACGAACTCACAGTGGTCCACGGGGATATCATGGTATGGTTACAAAACTATATTTCGCTTAGGCTATAATTACACAAAAAGTTTAATAGTTTGTTTGGAGACCCTCGCAGAGCATAAGTACGAAACGAACACCCCCTACTTCATCATAACAAATTTATGCTGTGTGATTGCCGTCTTGTGTCTGGTTCTAACATTTCTGGTTTACCTGATTACACCATCCCTCAGGAATACCTTTGGTACTGTTATGATGATTTTTGTTTTGTCATTCGCTTTGGGACTGACTTTTATCCAGTTTATTGATCCTTACGTTGCGCACATCACCGGGCTCTGTGAAACGCTTGCTATTTTAACGCATTGGTTATGGTTATCAGTGTTTGCGTGGATGTCAATATTAGCCTTTGACTTACGTGAAACGTTTAACATAAAAAATATGCGTGTTGTCAACAAAATCAACCGTAAAAAGCTCGCGTGTTACTTTGCCGTTAGTTGGGGATTACCTTCCTTAATAGTAACTGTATGTGTAATTGTATGGACATCCGGATCTGTCCCGCTGTTCTACGGATCTCACGAGGGAGGTATTTGCTGGATATATGAAAGTGCTGCCGCAGCCGTTGTTATAAGTGTTCCGTTAATCTTTTGCATTTTTGTGAATATTATCCTATTTATAATGATTATTAAGGGAATCTTGGCTCACAGACAAACATCGACAGCCGCTCGACTTCACTCAAGGAAGACAAATGGGTCCATTTCTGATGTGTTTATTACTATCAAGGTGAGTTGAATTAGGAGTAAATAGATAACGGTTGTCTAAAAATCCATCCAGTTATGGTAGTTTAAAATTGAGGCACAGTAAACCAAACATTAACCAATGGCTTTTGAATATATTAATGATCTAATAGAACTAACATTCTTGGAACTTAACAACAAAATTCAAGTGATGGGGAACGTTACAGAATAATGATTTTATTCGTGGCCAGGTAATATGATACGATACCTTTACTTTGTTCTGTCATTATTTCATTTTATTATGGTTAAAGACATTATTGATAAATAAGTACCAAAACGCCTTAATAATTGTACTTATTCTTTTCATGACATGTTACTAAGAAAGTAAACGAGACTTTTACTTTTCTTGTTGGTTGAAAATACCTTCTTTTATATGAGGGCAAAAAGATTAAATATTTGAGGAATTCTGGCATTTGTAGATGATTTCCCACATATTTATATTGAATTTACATATTACAAAACGATTGTTTCTTCACAGATATCAGTGTTGATGGGATTTACGTGGATGTTTGGCTACATCGCGCCTCTGACAAACATCGATGAGTTTAATTACTTGTTTTACTTGTTAATCTTGTTGCAAGGAATATCTATCTTTGTGATCTATGGAGCTAGTAAACGAGTGCGTAAACTGTGGAAGAAAAATCTTGAAACACGATTTTCAAGTCAATCTACCAGCAAATCAAACCCAAGAACGCAAAATTCGAATGATTTATAACGTAAAAGAAGAAAGAAGCTAACGCTTTTTTCTTCTTTATCAGTGATTATATTTGATATGGAAATAGGGCTACAATATTTCTCCAAGAATATTTCAAATTTAAGACTGTGTCTTAGATGAAGTTCTTTTGTACTATATACAGTTTTGTGGTATATATTATATGAATGTATATGCTCAGCGCACAAGTGTTCTAAAATCTCATTCCAGTTATTAAATGTAAATGATATCCATGTAAACGTGTCCAATTGTGCATGTGTTGTGTAAACACATCTTCTCAACTCTTTATGGCAGCCCTGTCAAATTGAGTTGTTTATGTGGCCAGATATCCAACCAACTTCACACCTGGTAGAATTATAATCACGTAACCAGTGAGTGAGCCAGTCTTCATTAATCATGTGTAACGTCAAACCAATAACACGTACACACTTTTTGAGTGCGATATTAAAAACAGAATTGAACTCGAAGAGCTAAGAGTCTGACCATGGAAGTACTATCTCCGTATGGAACGCGAATTACGCAAAGTTCGTCAATAACGGCGTCATCGTTAGTAACAGCGATGTATATTGAGGTAATAACGGCGTGATTATCAACAACAGCGTGGTAAATTTTGGTAATAACGGCGTGAATTCATGTAACAGCGTGGTAAGTATTGGTAACAACGGCGTAACTTTAAGTAGCAACGGGGTGAGGTGGTAGCCCCCTTGAGAAATGCCTTGCCCCCCTAACAAAGAAAGAAAGTCTGGCTACGCCACTGGTTTCAACTTTTCATCGTATCATATACCGTGTCGCCCACAAGTGTTTAATTGGGTCATTATCTTAAACAGCCCTCCGTGGCATGCGTGTGTCTCTAAATCTGACGCGACGGTGACTGAATATAAATAGCATTGTCTGTAGCCTACGTCAGACTTCACCCAAAAAGACTGATGAAAAAACAAAAGTCATTTTTGTTAAAACTCCTGCCATAAGCGAGAATGTGTGAAGGGATTGCGAAGCCTTGTCATCAATGCTCTAGTTTAAATAATCATTCTGATTTTGTCGAATCAAACACTTCTAGGAGACACTTCAGGGAGACGTTTCCATCAAATTGAACCAACTCAAAGTCAACTTGTATCGCAACAAGCATCAGAATGAACGAAAACTTCTATCAATCAACTACAATACTTATGTTGATGATGACAGTGTTTGCATTTATCATGAAGCCACCGCCTGCTTAGATTCGACCAGCCGTCTTACAAGGCAACCCAACCTCACTCCTAGTTGTTTAAAACCTTTATTTGCAGTCAATTTGTGGAGATACTAGCTCTCAAGAAGCTCAAAGGGTTTACCATAAACGGGACACCCTCTTGAGGCGTCACGGTGTTGCCCTCTTGGCGGTCCAAGTATCGTTTATCAGTCTGTTTTATTTGCTGCCTATACAAGATGCTTTGTTTGGCCACACTTGTCAGCTTGTTTATGCAATTATATGTCATTTTTTGCCTTCAATAACAACACTACGCACCTTTAAGATTTCATTTTATGATCAATAGCTTTCCATTTTAATATTTGCATAGTATCTTTCAGAGGACGATAGCCGATATTTATGGGCTCCTTTGGATAACAGATAACGCGCATCAAAGAGTATATTTTATGGTCAGTGAAGTAATCAACTTGTGTTTTATGGTTTCGATTCACCTGTAAAGAGGCAGACGGTTCAGGTTCAAATATTGTTTACAAGTAGAACGTGAAGGACATACCACCCTCACCTCAGCTGCTTGCAATGCGAAAAGATATCAGTGAGAACTTGAAATTTGATACAATCTTTATCTACATTTACGTAGGTTATGGGTAGGACTGAAATTAGGCGTTGTTCATGAGGTGATAATCATATATGTTTGTTAGGGGTTGACTAGCAGCGACCTTGGCAAATAAGGATATCATTTTGTCATTTGAAAGGACAACAAACTTAACTGACCAACCTCTCAACCCTCAGACCTCTACATCAAGGGTCTGTCATGCGTGGTTCTTGACTGGCTGAACTTAGAACAGATTTTACAAATGATCTTAGTCAAGAAGCCGAGAAGCGAAAAAGATATTTCGGTCATTTGACGCCCCCTTTCCACTTACCGGTGCCGTATGCCTTTTACAACCGTTAGCTATGCCTTTATAGATTCCTAAGCAATGTTATGAATTGCTCTGTTGGTCGAAGTTTAAAGGGACCAGCAGGTTCGTGTACGACTATCCATCTATGATCGTGATGATGTATTTCCTAATGATTCATTTAATTATTCTTGGTAGTTGCAATTCAAAGCAGGAAACTAGGTTGCTGTAGCAGTCTTGACCATTTCAGAGTTGAATACTCATAGTTGAGGTGTGTAGGCCTACTTAATGATTCTTTTCCACTGTGTAGCACCAAATTCTGGATCTGGATAACTGGGTGTAAAAACCTTATACATTGACGTCATGTGACGTCATTTTGGAAGGTAAACAATGAATCACTCTGCACGCATAACGTAGAATCGCACGAGCGCGTAATAGACTTACTCTCGTATCTGACCGGCACACGTATCAGCTGTCTGTATGGGTAGGTGTAAGTTGCAATGACACACGCTTATCTCTACCCGGGCGCACTTTCTGCTCCGTGACGTCATATGCATGAAGTCCATACAGAAAAAATCGGACTTATGGATCACCAATCGATTGCCTGAGGACAGTGGAATTGTTTACTACGATAGTTCTTTGCCTTCAATCAATCTTAACAGTTTGGTTGCAGTGCCACAAAGTTCGCACAGGAGATGTCTTGTCTTGGCAATAAAACTTAATGTAGATTTTTATACCCCTGTGTAACCGGGCTTGTATGGACCACATGATAGGGCTTCATCTCTCAGTCGGGGTGACGCCGCATGTAGTTCTTTCTCCTACTCGAGTTTGCTGGCACCAAAACTTAGGCCTGGCTAGGGGACCTGGTATCGTAATAAGTAAGACGTACAAACTATATACAACTTTTATTGTCTGAAACATGTTTTCAGAAGCTCCATGTTCGCAATACTTTGGTGAATACAATCTCTGAATCTGCTGTCTGCATAAAATAAGGACATTTTAGCCATGCAAAGTGAGCTTATCTCTTTATATCTGTCCATTTTTGAATGGGAAGCGGAGGGTTATAGATATTTTCACCAGTTGCGTGCTTGTCTATAATGGTCCATAGGAAGTGTGGTGATAAAAGTCTACAGACCGCCCGTAAGATAAAAATAAAACAATCCTACAGTCTTACCCCGTAACTGGTGGCAGTGTTTAAGCTCTTCTTGCAGTCTCTCGCATAATTCCATCCAATTCTAGCACCATTTAAAATATTGAATGGCATTATGATATAACTACAATAGACTTTTTATCAAATTACAATAGACTTTTTATCAATCTGAGTCATCTACCTGCAACCCATTCACTTGTGAATGTTTTCAAGTGGTCAGGAAACCCATGAGATTCCGAAACTAATTTAGCAATTAAGACGGGATTGGGCTTACTTCGAGTAGATTTATTTGCAAGAAAGTTCAATTTCAGACGGACTTTGAAGTGGTGAAGATAAGTACAGTCAATTTGCTTCATCCCAAGTTTCCAATCGATTGGATGAACTTTCACCAATAAAGAGTCAAGGGTGGCGTGAAAGCCTCAATTGGAAAGCAGTGGGTAGTTATAATAAACCGGGAAACTTATAGAGTTCATATGGCTATAGTTGGAATGCTGTTTGAATGCCTACTCACAAAATAATAACGACATGAAATGGCAACTTCAGTATCTCACTGGTTTTAGTCATTGGCGGCTCACCATAGGGACACGGGTAGGGGGTGGTTATGTGCTCCCCGAAGTTTGCAAAGCATGGTCGTCAATCTCAAAAAAATAATAATAATAACATGTTAT
>WURT03655766.1:0-17500 GCA_009936505.3 Holothuria glaberrima
TCAGTCTTCATGAGTATGAATAGAAGTACCGAATAGCACCTCTTGTTGTGAGTACAAGTACCAGTACATCTTTTTTTTATGGGTGTGAGAACAAAGTCAGTCTCATGAGTATGAGTAGAAGTACAGTATACTGTAGTACAGTATACTGTAGCACCTCTTGTTGTGAGTACAAGTACCAGTACATCTTGTTAATGGGTGTGAGAACAAACCCAACTCATTAGTATGAGCAGAAGTACAGTATAACACCTCTTGTTGTAAGTACGAGTACCAGTTCCTCCTATTTAATGGGTGTGAGAACAGTCTCATGAGTATGAGTAGAAGTACAGTATAGCACCTCTTGTTGTGAGTACGAGTACCAGTTCCTCCTATTTAATGGGTGTGAGAAGTCTCATGAGTATGAGTAGAAGTACAATATAGCACCTCTTGTTGTGAGTACGAGTACCAGTACATCTTTTTTTTATTCGTGTGATAACAAACCCAGTCTCATTAGTATGAGCAGAGTACAGTATAACACCTCTTGTTGTATACAGCATGAGTACCATTATGTACTTGTTTTCATGTGTGAGTAAAGTGGATATCAGTTTATACTTTAACCCCTCCTCATCTCCAATCACATGTGTAAACCATTTCTTTCCGTCACAATACCCTTTATTGTTAAGCCATCTGCTGAATCAGTAACATTTTGAAATTTCTGGGACAATCTCTTACCTCTGTAAAATGACATTCAAAATTCTTGTTGCAAAGGTGTTACATTTACATGAATTTGGCCAGTATACATTCATTAATACTGTATTTGTACAGTTGGTCTGTGTCTTCGGCATGGATGGACCTAATCAGAAAAGATCTGGGAAGCTTGTTGCCAGTGGATGTGACAACATGATATTGTTGGAAAGTTTTGCTTCCTTCATTCCTGGGAATTTTTTTTTTTTTGGGGGGGGGGGGACAGCACCTGGTTTTCAGTTAAGTAGACAAACATTTGGTAGAAATATGATAAAACTATTTGATATATTGAAATGACATGGATTTGGTTGCTTCATTGCTCTATCCTTTAATTATCTCGTAGTCTAGATGCCCTGGCTTCATATGTGATTAAATTTATCTACACCAGTCCTAGGCTTTTCAAATTGCCGATTCACTCTTTCTTCATTTCCTTGTTTAAACAATGGGGATTGATTTTTCAAGCCTTTGACACAATGGAAGAGAAACCAGGGCTTTTGCATTCAGTTAAGGGCTCTAGCAAAGAACACCCTTTACTTTAATTTCAGCTAAAGACACTTTTTCAATATGTCATTATTATTTGAATGGTATTGAAGCGTGACCACTTTCTGTTAAAGGATATATCTATTTCAAATGCTGCAACAATGGGACTCGGGGATATTTGTTATGATCAAAGGCCAGACTTCACGCAACAAAATAGTCTTGTGCAAAGGTAGTGCTGTGTCTAGGCAACAAGTGTTGTGTTAGTAGTGTTTGCTGATCAAAGCTTTGTTTGGGAAATATTATTTGGTATGTATGCAAAACTCACAGGAAACCATGTACAGATAACCTTTGTGAAAAAGTGCTTTTTTAAAAGGTTCTACCTCTCAGTGTAAGTGAGAGGCTGAACCTTCTTCCAAAGGAAGTTACAATCTTAAAGGGAAAAGGTCGATGCTTTTATTGGATGTATTTCACGAGTTGAGTGACATGGTAGTGAATTGAATATGTACTAGTGCTGTATTGCTCGTTCATTGGCCACAGATTCATAGCATCCCCTAGGATTGGGGCAAATACATTTTGTGAGTCAGCTGGGAATGAAATGTACCCCCTCTTTCCCCCTCCGGTAATGCAAAATTATTTTAAATGTTATCAGTTTAACTATACAGAGCCATTAGAGTGAGGAGGCTGAGGGCTGCAGTTCCCGCTCCCCAATTATTACATTTTGAAGGGGATTTTTTGTCTAAAAATGTCCAAAATTACCTTTAACTATTCAAACAAATCAGGATGTTGAAGGTTCAACAACTCCAATCTGAAAAAAATCTTTTGATGGCTCTATAAAAAGGCAATGGATGGAATAGGGCCAGCTGTCTTGTTTGTTTATACTCTTTGCTGTGGACTAATTGCTCCTCCTTACCTCATAGTTACATAAATATTCACGTAATTGCCTGCAATTATACTCTGGAAATATTAATGGCAGATTAGGTGACATTATCCTAGAAGGACCCAACCCCAGTTAAATCCTTCCACTTTTGGACCATAATTTTAGAGTATAGAGGCAATATTTATTTGATCATTGTAATGATACATTAAAGGTGAAGGGAATAAGCAGTCACTGCAACCTTATTTTGAAGCAGTACTTATTAAAATATTACAAATCTGTATTTATTTTCATTAAAAAGTATTCTAAGTGTCAGAGCCTAATATTTCATAATTAAAGTGAAACCAGGAGTATCACTGCATGAAATTAATTATGAAATGATGAAAATATTGTCTCATTATAAAACAGGCCCATTCATGCCTTAAGATAAGAGGATACATTGTTTCATATTGGGGTGACTGCATTTTCCCTTTCAAAGCTCTATTGTTGAAACACTAGAACTAAACACCATAAAATAAACTAAAACGTCTCCTCTACGAAACTATTCTGCATTCCATAATATGTGTTACCAGAAACAGAACATCACTATTGTCATGGATAGGATTCTGCACTGTGGTTAAAATTTGCTTTCTGCTAAATGCCCCTTGTGTAGGGATAAATAACGATTACAGCACTTCTACATGCTGAAAATCACAGCTCAACCGAGTTAAAAATGTGTATGAATTCCCATGATCCTTTGCAGTTTTGAAAACTGTGTCACTAATGAGTGCATTACAGAACAACTTGCATTTTAAAAGGCTTCAGTACCAAACGCTTACGTATATTATAAAAAGAGGGAGGAGCTTCAATTTGCTAGATACAATTAAACCAGTACAACTAGGCCAGGTGCAGTTTGGGGAATTAAACCATTGGATTTGTCAAATCCATTGGGGGAGATAAAGATGGGAACATTTCATTATCATTATCTAGTCCATCATTCTGTATTTCATGTCTTCATCGTCATTATTATCATCATTGACATCATCGTCATCATCACCACCATCCCACGTGAAGCTTGAAGGAGCAATGGAGCCGCTGTGTTTGTAAACCATACTTTTTGTCTTCCTTGATTTTTCCAGGAGGCCTAGAGGTCTGTTTGTTGCACCTGGCATGCGGCTTTGACAAGAAGACAGAGTGCCTTAAGGTTTGGGACGAGAGATGGTTGTCTTTGGAGAAAGTCTACAAGCTCAGCAAATGTAAGAAAATGAAAAAACTCACCAGACCAGAGTAAACATTTTACCGTAACGTATTAAGAGGCAGGTTTGCCTTCCCATAGGAAACATTGTTGCATTACTTAATTTGAAGATACATGGTGATTACAGGGAAGCGATACTTGTTGGAGCCAAAAAATGTTGAGCAGTGGAGGGAGACTTGGGTAGTATGTGTTTGCTGATGTTAAATGAATAGGTTTCATAATTGCGTGGCATCATCCAGGCTACACTGAATGCAATATTTAATTTCGTTTTCATCATGGCATGAAAAAGTCATAAATAAGTCCAGTCCAGGGGTTAAATTGGTACCTGTGAGGTAAATTATTAGCGGCACTGTTTAATTTGCGGCCACACTTAAGGGATTTTCTCCAGGACAATTTACCAATTGATCTCACTCCAGACAGTAAATTCTCCGTTTCAAGTTTACTGCAAGCCACTCCAACTGAAACAAAAGTGCCTGTCTAGAACCCCTCCAAGACAGAGCCACAGTATCCCTCACTGAGTTTCAACTGCTCAAGGCAATATTGACACACAACTGTGTGTGAGCTTAATTGAGAACACAACAGACTGCATAAGTCGTCATTGACTAACCAGAGTGGACTTTTTCTTTGAATGAATGTCAATGAAAGTGCATCCACTAATTGTATTTAGAACGATAGGGCTATTCCTAAATAAGTTTGGGGGATGCCATAGCCCCTTTACCTACAAAGTGTGCAAGGGGAGTATGCACAGCAATTTTGGTTGGCATTGAAGTGGCACAATAAAATGCAAATATGACCTTTATAACAAGTAGCACAATTAAACATCAGTCAAAAAGGATGACTATTGACATATGATTCAAGACTATGAAAATACATCTTTACATATTCATTACTGCTCGTTTCCCATCTTGCTACAATTTAGACCATTTATTCACCAAATAAACTGGTTCCCATACAGAGAGTCTCTCCTATAGCAGCCTGTAAAATAGTGTCCATGATCCTAGCTGCAACGTCAAATCAATTAGATTTTCACCTCACAGAAGATAGTTTTGCTTGGAGGCTGAGTTACAAATTTCATATTGGCATGCTATTTTGTTTTAATGTGATATGAGTTGTGCCCTTTTTCACTTTGGTGGGTACCTCTTTCCTCAACTTGATGCAAACACCATAAAGAGTCACACTTGTAGTTTAAATAATCTGTGTCTTTACCCTTTAACAGCAAAAACAGTGAACTCTTCACCATGTGCTCCTTCAATGAAAATAGGGCAACCTCATATTTCCCATTCACAAACAGATTGAGTCATACCCTCTGGGTTCCAATCCCTTGGTCTATATTTGCTTTTCCAAAGAGATAAAAACAAATGAGAAAGATGTATGTCATTACCAATTTTCTCAAAGTTGAGTGCAACCGGTACAGCCATCATTTTATAGGAAAGTAGAGGTGGCTGTCTGGGGCCTTCAAGTGGCCTCTGTACATTAATTGTGGGCTTCACTGGCATTGGAGCACAGGCAGACACTTAATAATCTATGTGAAACACTTCATAGTCCATTGACTTTTGGTGAGACTGAGTTTCAGTAAATAGTTTCCTCGGAGGAATCAGAGGGAAGTTTTAGAAATAGCATGTAGATGTTGAAGTGATAAAATTATGAAAGACATTCTGAAACTTTTTTTTTTTTTCAATTTCTGTGTCATATTCTAAAAGATTGGGTTACTTGAGGTGGTTTGAAAAGGTTGTTGGAAAGGTATCACAGGGTAAATACTGTTGCGAACAGTTTCGTCGAGAGTCTTTGTTAGAGAACAATTTATCTTGTATTGGTTTCGACTTTGCTGTACATCCAGGACGCTAATTCACCATAGACTAGTACAATATGGAAGGTGTTGCCAATTTGTGTATGCCTTGCTAAAGGGCATTACCTGAACCTGTGATAAAGAAAATAATGAAGTAAAACTACTAAAGTATTCAGTATATATACCCTCACTTTCATTTCTAAGAGTGTATAAAAATAATCCCTATCAACCATTCTTTGTAAAATAATGACCATTGTTGTATTTCCTTCTCCAAATTCTGCTAAAGGTTTATGGCACTTGCAGTGGTAGCCGATCTTGCATGTGGTCGTGGGAAATATTCGATGCCTGCTTTATATTCACACATAGACAAATAGACCTAACCTTACACATTCAAACCTAGCATGTATGTGTGTAGTTAAACTAACAGACTCCAGTTCAAACATTGTCATTGACTTGCCGCTATCTTGAGGCCTAGATGACTAACCTTTATGAATGGAAGGGTGACCTTGAAGTTATAATCTAGTTACCAAAAAAAAAAAATGAGGAACAACAATTTTTACAAATAACACTGTCCAAAAACTAGGACGTTTTCTAAATCTGCCAAAATTTATTCTGCAAATGGTAAAGTTTCTTGTGTGAAAATCCCAAGCGCATACATCAGAGTGAGAAATGAGGACCCAGAGAGGCAAGAAAGCATACACTAATCACACTAATCCTTGCCCTTCTTTCTTTCAAGCAGACACAACAGAATTAGATCCCATCTTTTGAACTGTCCTACTTTTTCATCTTCTTTTGTCCGATGCTTTGTTCTCATTTTAAATTTCTGGGTCTCTCAGTCCCAGGGTGTTATAGAAATCATGCTTAAAAGACATATCTCATTTCCCGAGGGTTGTTTAAATTATTCTTTACGCTTTTTGTCGTCATATTTTTTTTTCCTTTTAGTTTTTCAGTCTTTTAGAACTCTTCTGATTTGATAACATTTAAATGTATCATGAGTGACTTCATGTTGAGATTTGCACTTTGCGCAAATTTTTTGTAGGTCAGGACATGAATGGATTCACTTCACCCAAAGCATCATTTGATTTTAAAATTATATAAATGACATGGATCTCTATTTGAATGCAGAAAGGAACTTCATCATAATATTTAAAAACAGGTTACTAAATGCAGATATCATCACCGCATTGTATATCAAAATCAAACAAACATCGGCAGAGTAGAATCGTCTGTGTGGCATAGCAGGGGGTTACATATTCCAGCAATGCATTTCATTATAAATTTATTATAAGAGAGATTTACAGGTACAGTAGATTTTCACAATTCACCCAAAATGTAGAAATTTTAAAGGAAACTAAACTGTCTATGTTTTAATGAAGCATATGTATGGTTTCGTGGGCTTTTAGAAGGCACATGGTTGAATTATTCACCTACTTTTATGGAGCATGAGTGCATGGGTCACCGTAAGAGGTATGTCGTGTTTTAATTGGATATGCGACTTCCATGTCCTAGTTTCATGAGTTTGTTTGATTGAATGGTCTTTCCTGCTACTTTCTGTATCGGGAAAAGTAAGCAAAGAGTGAATCAAAAGTACTGTGAACTATAAAGTTGTACAAACTGCTTCAATACATTGAGAGAGAATTTTCCTGTACCAGGGGATTTTATTCGGTGATTTCTGGTGCATGAAATCTTTTGGCTAGAAAATGAAAGTTCATGATGAGGTTGTGTCAGGACAAATCAGTCTTGGGAGCATTTGGCAGGAATTTGTTGGCCTACATATTTCATAGTAAAAACAATGAAATTATATTATACGGCTGGTTCAAGTTAGTACTTAAAGGGGGAATAGTCTCATCCCAGACACTTCCAGTTTTCCCAACTTGAGTTAGTTCTAGCTCCACCCATAACTGTCTTTAGATTCTCCTTTGTGCAGACACAACATGGTTTATTGCTTAAGGCCATATCCTGGTGAGTATACAAGGCCCTAATGTGTAATCAAAACACTGTTCATGGTGTGTAATATGAGATGCTCTTCATCTTTTGAATTTTTTAACTCTGATGTAGGGCTGTGCATTTCCGGTTAATTCACTATCCGTTTAACCGTTTTTATTATCTGAACGGTTAAAGGTTAACCGAACATCAAATCAAGGTATATAAACAAAACAAACATTTCGGAAGAGCACCACCACTTTGAATACCTTAGTTTATACACTAAAAATGGAGTGATGTTCGTCGAGGTAGAGTGGAAGTTAAAACCTTTTCATTTAATATTTGCGATGTTTTGGCAAGCAGTCCGTAAGCAAAGGCAAATCACGAATTTATTCAAACTTTTCACAAATATCCTGCGAAGCACATGGCCGACCAGGCCGGTTTGTTCAACAAACTCAACCAGCCAGTGCTAATTATGTACACTACTGTATATGTACAATGCAAGTACATGTAGTGTGCCGGTTCCTTCAGCAAGTTCAACAAGCACTAATTATGTTCGAAAATAATATGATTATTCATGAAGTTCAACATTGGAATGCTCCATGTTTTATAATTTGGGGGTAATAAATGAAAAGGCAGAAAGAATTTCACTCTTCCTAGCAAATTTTTGGGGTTGAAACTTTTTCAGGAATTATACTAATGATGAAAAAATTATAAAAAATGTATAGTTGTCACTTGTTAAAGTTATTCAGCTAGCTTAAATGGGGAGACATAGTTACAAATATTTTAGTTGCACCGTACAGTGCTTACAAGCCAGGGTTGCATAATTAAGCCCAGAACTACATAGCTTGGTCACTATTTTGTGCAGATTGCATTTGTTTTGAGCCCCATGAACTGTAAACACGTAACCTTGGAAGTTACGCAAGGGAATATTCCCGAAGTGCATTTATGATGAACGATATTTATAAGCATATTTTTTCTGCTGTCTAGAAGTAACTTTTAAGTCTTATCTATCAAGTTTACGGTGGTCCACTCTTTTTAGAAGGTATGTTGGATTGTTCTAGTGTCTGCTTAGTTTAATCCCTGCACCTTTGATAATTTTTAATCCTCTTCAAAAGTTGTATGAAAGAGTTTATTGTCACGTTATTTCAGCAAGACACTCCCAGATCATGGGGCGAATGGATTGATATGCCAGTCAAAGCTGTGCAAAGCAGATTGTGCGACTGGCATTATGAAGGCCTTTTTTAAACCTTTTGTAATTTTTCTTCCAAAGTTTACAGATTGTTACGTGGTTTTGGGCAGGCAACTTCTGCGGTTTACTACATAAACTAGTTTAAGTATAAAGGTGAACTGCGGCAATAGATTTATTAGGATACAAAAACAGGAAACGACATTTGGCGGTCGTTTAACTGACCGATCGGTTGGTTAACATTTTAACCATCACAGTGGTACTCTGATGTCAATCAAAGAGTAGTCACCAACTGAGACTTTTGCTTACCCCCAAGTAAAAGTCATACTTGGGGTAATGCAAATCCCTCTTTAAAAGCTTCTATAATGCTGCAAACTTAGAAGTTTATTTGTTAGGGTTAAATTGTCTTTTAGATTTTGGTGGATTTAAAAATTTGAAGGGTCAAGTCCATGACAGCTTTGTAGTACTGCTATTACCAAGCTTGACTTAAAGTTCGTTTGCAAAGTTGAGTACTATGTAGAGTGAAAAATAACATTCTGACATGGATTATGTGGTAATGCATCACTTGGAAATGGTTTAATTCATCAACTTTCATGTGATTGATGATATGTGGACATGCATCCCACACATTAGATAGGTCTACATACAGATTCGTTACTGCACGAGAAATAATGATTTTGACCTGTAACTCATTTAGTGGGAACTAGAGGGCTGATTGGGTTAGACGTGCCAAATTATGATTGACTCATTGTATATGAGGATATCTTTGAAGATAGATTGGTTTACAATTCATAGGTCTAGTTCACAACTGATGGACATCAAGATAATTATTAGTAAAAGCTGCATGTACTTCAAAATAACGCTGGATCAACGGGTCGCAACCCCTGGACTTCTTGTATCATGTTGAATGCCAGGACCTAGAGTTAAAAAGTTTACTGTTCATTTTAACTTTCTGTGCTATGTAGCTGCACAATTGTCTAAGTGTCTAATAGTCACGACGCACTGCCATGATTTCAAACTGGGGGGATGGCTAGCAGAGAGATTTGCTGAGGGGGGAGAAAAAATTATCAGCGCACATGGCTCCTGCAAACTATGTACCTTTGTACAATGATGGACTGGTAGACATGTGGCCTGTGGGGGGGAGCCATGGATTGGGAGGCATTTCTGGATTGCTTGGAGCTTTCAGTCATCCTTTAACATAAACACAAATTTGGATTAATTGGATTGCAGATATTTGCAGGGTTTTTATGTACTTTGTTTACGATAAACAAGTGAGTGCTTAAAGGGACTGTAACATCTCCCTAAACATATTTAGGAATATGATCATATCTCGAAATACAATCGCTGACTGCACTTTGATTGGCAATACTTCAAACGATAGCTTCACTCTGGTTGGTCAATAATGACATGTGCAGTCAGTCATATTCCCAATTAGGCTAACACACAGTATTGTGTCGGTAAGGACTTGACTGAGTAGTTTAAACTTAGTGCAGGCTACTGAAGCTTTGACAGGTTTAATCATAGACAGGTATGTTTGAATTGGAGGATTGTCTAGAAGTGAATGTCCCAAGTAGGGAGAACTTTTACTGTCTTGGGTGGGATGTGTTGGCCTTTAAGTTACTCTCCATGAATTGAACAATTTAATAACAAAAACATTGTCACATGACTTAAACAGAGCCATTTATGAAATAGGATAACAAGGCACAGAGGCGTAGGAGGCAGAAGGGGTAGGACAGGGGTAACTATATGCTTCTTAATTGAATGTTGGACAACTCCAAAATTTTAGCAGAATCTGTAGACCTGTCAGGCAAACAAATTGCTCCTATGAAGCCCCTTCCCTTAACCTGCCTTAGAAAATGATACAAGTTTGTCGGTGTTAAAGTACCATTGTAATATCCTTTGATTGTTTTTGTTTCCCGCAGCTTCCACAGATTTCACAGTCACTGTTTTCTTTGAATTGTTGTTCAGCCTGGCCGACAGCCTACATTCTATGCCACTACAGTGTCATGATATTGCCATCTTTTCTGCCCTGCTTCTTCTGCCTTCTGGTGAGTTTGTATTTCTTTTAAACATTAGTCCTTCAATACGAAATGTGGTAACGGAATTGTCTCCTCTCTTGCGTGCTTTTCCCCTCCCTCCCCTCCTCCCCTTTCCAGCTCCACCTACCGCCCTATCCCCTCATAGCCAGTCAATGTCTAATTTGTAGAATGCATGATGGCAATATGGTGTGGGTCTTAATGGGAGAAGCTCCTCCCCTTCTCCCTGCCCCTCCTTCCCCCTGCCCCTCCTTCCCCCTCCCCCAAATTGTGATTCTTACACAGCTACAGTGGGTCAAGTACAGTTCTAAAATATATCAAAAAAGTACACTTCTTAGTTCATGCATCATAGCATTAATAGAACTCCAGCTATAATCACTCTGTTGCCTTTTTTTGTATTGTTTAATTCTTGTCTTTGTTATTTGGGCATATCCTTTATTTTATCACTGTTCTAGTATTGAATTTTCAAACAAGTTTAAAGATGCCCCAGCTGTATAGTGTCATATGCATAAAAGCTCATGTTTAGGAAGAGATCTCGACGTGTTTTCTTTTAATATTCAGGACAGAATATTGATGGCTCAAAGAAGTTAAATGCACTTTGAAAATGATAAATTGTTCTTGAGTGAGTACATTGCTCTTTATGTGGTTAATTCTTAGCACTTTTGTCTTCCAAATTAGAGTGGAGACACTGGTTTACACTGAAGCAAATGTGAATAAAGCACAGAAGTAGGTTATTATGATAGCATGTTAAACACCCCTGGTCATTTCTTAAAAGTGCAAATCTCGTAATTTGACCTTCATGTTACAAAAGAATTTGACACACATACCATTTATGGCGATGATTATTCAGACCACTTTCAGCAGAGTGATTATTTAAGTACAGTTTACATGGAAAGTACTTATCCTCGTAATTTTACATCATTTGAAAAATGCTACCTTGAAATATGCAGGCAAAGCAAAAATACTGGGAAGATGTTTGTGAGTAACTTTGGGACTTTTTTTTCTTCTGTTTTCACGTTTTAGGGAAATAAAGACACTGTGCTTTCGACGGTTTGGTAGCTGTAGTGTGATCATGTACAATAAAATAAAAAGAAAACTGTGATGTTAATGGTTATTAGAAATGCACTTGACAAATCGTTTGCCGGTTGATCAACTGACGTTAGTTGTAACAAGTTTGCATTTGGGTTTTTAAATGGTTTGGCAAAGAATGGGCTTTGAATCATCAAGAGTCATGCAAAATGCCCGGAGACTGCTGTCTGTTCTGACATCTCTTTGTTCTGACATGTTGATATTTCAACTAGTTTAAGGCAGAGTTGTTGACTGGAGTCGCTGACTAGGACTCGAGTCCAACTCGAGTCACACTTTTTCTTGACTTGCGACTTGACTTGAAGACAAATGACTTGAGACTTGACTTGACTTGAACATATTTGACTTGGCGACATTAAATGAAATATTGTCACTGAGTGTAGCATGAACTTTTTCACCACAAAATTAATTAAAAACAAATTGCAAACTTTTCCTTCATTTAGTTGAGATTGCATTGTGTCGCGTGTGGGACGGATACTGAAAAGATGCTCGGGTTCAAAAAAGACAGCTGTATTGAAGCACTACAATTGAATAAATCATGCAAACCCACATAGTGTAGGCCTACCTTTCAAGGCTCGTCCCTTATTACAAACAGACATCACGTTTATAGTAAGTGTACACCAGGGCTTCCCTATCTTTTTCGGCTAATCACCCCTTGCACCAGGGAGTTGTCCCTGCTTGCACAGAATGGTATTGACAATCTCCCTCCCCTCATGCCTACAAATATAAATAAAAATATAAGAAGACCCTGTGTCTATCAAATATGAGTGACAAGAAAATGAAACCGCATGGTTTGAAAATAAAGGGTATTAAATGCGGTCTTTGTATGTTTGGATTAAGGGAATAAAAATCCTCAATGCTGCTTTCTCAGAATTTTCTGAAATCTTTCCCACAGTATAATTTAATAAAACAGTTTTACTCGTCATGAATCTTTTAGATCAATAGCAGGCATGCTTCCACTTTTTTCTCACCATTCTAAACATACATTCAGTTTAATGGGTAACTTTTACACTGGCTCAGACAGAGAAAAACCTATTGCCACATGGAAAAATGATTGACACATGCAGGGTACCCATAAAGTTCAAAAATGTTGAGTGGCGTTGTGTTTGAGGAATACCCTCCTTACTTTTAAAACGATTCCGTTTCCATAAGAACTTAGTTTTTCTTATTTTACATATTGCTAACTATGAAGAGTAAGTGCGTTGAGCTTATATGATCCATTGCCTGTCCTGATGAGCAATTGTTGCTTGGATGTTCCTAGTATCTGGACACAATATATTTCGTAAATCCCCCCCCCCAAAAAAAAAAATAAAATGTCAAGGTGTGTGACTTCTTTGGTTTAAAATTTTTTTCTAGTATATATAGGCTTATTATTTTTTTTATTTTTTTTGTGACTTGACTTGAGCGAAAATGACTTGTGACTTGAGCGAAAATGACTTGTGACTTGAGCGAAAATGACTTGTGACTTGAATTGACTTGGAGTTAAATGACTTAAGACTTGACTTGACTTGAAGGTAGATGACTTAGGAGCTGACTTGAGAAAAAATGACTTGGTTACAACTCTGGTTTAAGGTCAGTGTTAGGATAAGAGTTAGGTTAGGGTTAGGGTATTGCAGATACACCTGTATGTTCCAACACATGTATACCTAATATTAATACTTTCATCAACCCATCTAATGTAGAATTTTGGAAATATAGAGACAAATAACGAGATACAGTACTGGAACAGAGAGGTGCATCCCTGTACAAACCAAACTTGAGATCAAGTGCGACACTTAACGAAAGAGGGCTTTCTCATATATTTTTGTATAAAGTTTAAGTTAAACGTTTGAGGTTCAGGAAGCCAATTGGCTCATTAACAACCCTATACCAGAATGAGCGTGGATAAACACCGGGGAGATTCGCCTTCTCTTTTCGACTAGTGCCCAGAGGTTAACGAGGCAGGGGAATTTGAACTGGTATTATACGTGCCACATATTTACATTTTCCAAGTGTTTATACGGTGTAAGTACTCTTAGAAAGTTGTTAAATACAGGACATCTATTATTTTAGATACTTCGTGAAAAGTAATCCTGTGGGTATATCCAGTTATGTATCATTTTAGTGAGGGATATGTAAACTGGTTCCTGCCATTGGCAAAGCTAGAGAATTTGGTCAGAGGGGGCAAGAATGCATGGTTTGAAGAGACGCTTTGAAGTTTGTAGATACCCCGTGCCTCAGTACAGTAAAAGCAGGTGCCAACAGGGGATTTGAGTCTGTCCTCATATATCCGTGTATTTAAGCTGATTGGTCATAGTGGCATCAACAGATTGGAGACATTTACATAATTTCTATACAGCAAAGTTTTTGTGTAGTGAGACAAAACATTGGATTCTCAGATTATAGAAAGATAGGTTCCTTAAAAGGGCAGGCAGCCTTAATGGAAGATTGTCCTTGGACAACGAAGTTGCTTAGTGGGAGGTACTTTGCAGGCCTGTAGCCAGACAATAGGTTCTGAAGGGGGGGGGGGTGAAATGGCTCTTGGGGGGAGCCAAATGTATAAAAATATATTAAGTCAGTGGCAACTTGACCACAACTTTAAACTTTCTGGGGGGGGTAAAAAATTTCAGGGGCTTTACCCCCCTTGTCCCCCCTCGACTATAGGCCCAGCTGGTGCTTAGACATTGTTTGAATCGGGTGATGTATTTAAGTGTAAATTTTATTGGTAGAATTTGAACTTGTCATTTGCAATGTGGTAATAGTTGGCTCTGTAACGAAAGGAAAGTTACCATTCCAAACTCATGGATAAATAGCACCTTCACTCTGGGACATGCAAAATGCAATAGCAGCTTTTGATTCCTTTGTGTGCTAGCATTTGTGACATTAAAAATTTCATTCGCAACCTGACAGTTCCTTGGTTGGAACAATGATCTTAAAAGTCTCCTCACAGGAGTAGATCAAAATAGTGGCTGCATGGTTGAACATACATCCTTGTAGCATCAAAATTAATGCGACAAGCGTGAACACGTTTAATACAAAGCTTGCCAAAACATAGCCTTCTATGATCATTCAAGTACGATGCACTTAATAATCAGTCAAGCATGAAGTGATCCGATTAACCAGATTTGAGGTGCTTAATATATTTGTGGAATATTCACAGGAGGGTCAATCTCGTTCACCGACTCCCCCCTACTACCATGGGGGAAATACTAAGGAAATGATTTATGAAGTGAAAATAAAAGGGCATCTGAGCAGGAAAGAAACATGATCACTTCATTAAATGCCTCAGGAAATGATGATGTGCTGAAACGGATGGAAATCCTTGAGTACAAAAATGCTTCTGTAAAGAAAAGAAAAAGTGCAAGTAACTTCTTCCTCTTAACCTTCAGCGTCCTATTTTCTCCTGGTTTGAGAAAGAGGTGCTTACTTCCCTTCATACTCAACTTTACTCGCTTTTTCTGACATACCAGGATTTTATTATGAAAACCTGAAAAGATGTGATTATGGATGATTTCACACAGTAGCGCACATTGATGCATTTCTGGTTATTAATTCAATCATGTGTCGGCAAAGCTCTGTTCTCACTGACTCAGGAACCCTGTTACATATTCATAACTTTGTCATCTGTCAAGTAGCCTTGAGCTAGAGATCTAGTTGTGTGAGTAATAATTATTTCTGGGGCATTGAACTGTCTCAGTTCCTCAACATTGAATGGGAGACACCAAGCTGAATCTGTGAATATTGCTCTGAGCACTCATCCTTCGTCCTTCACCAGTAAGGACCGAGTCTCACAGGTCTTGATCTGATGGAGACGGAACACAGACTGGAAGTGTTGCTCAATTATCTGAGGTTTAATGAGACAAGGAAAAATAATTCCTGAGTCCAAAAAAATAGAATTTAAGCTTGCAAGAATTAACTTTTATGGTTTATATTACGTGTATATGCTGTTGTAGGTAACGATTTATGAGTGTAAGTTATTATAAGAAAACAAACATCTCGAAAAAAATAAAGGTTGTTGGAAAGTGGATAAAAATAGACTAGGGATGGGGAGGGGTAAAAGGGAGAATTTGGGGCATGGATGTGAATGTATAGAGAGTTGTTGTGGTTCTGTCCTTGTTGTGTTTTTCTAGACCTTACTTGTTTCTTCTGACCTTTAGAGCACTGGTTCCCAAACATCTGGAGGTTACCATCTAACCCCCCCCCCCCCCCCCCGCCCAGCTGCCTGGCCATACTCACAGCACCCTGTCCTTTCCCTTCATTTCTTTCAATTCTTACATAGAATTTTGATGTAATAAATGAACTAAATATATTATTTAAAACAATTTAGATCATCCCCTTCATCACATGCTATTGTCTTCTTAGACTCCCCTTATTACTATCGCCATATAGGGGTTTGAAACTACCCACCTCTGAAACTACATTACTCAAAACGATTGATTGTACTAGCAGTATTCACCTTATTCCTCATTCCAGTGACAAAGAGTATGCAATGAAACAGCGTTGTGCCCATTGTGGTTGGAAAGCTGTCATGGATAGACAATTCAGCAACACATTCAGAAAATTCAACTCGCTCAGATTTAGCCTTAATCATATTTTACAAATGAATTCAATGGTAAAACTCTTCATGTGCAAAACTTCACCAGCTGACTATTTTAGGATGAGAGTAATTGGCTCTTCTCGTTCGCGTGCTGTAGCTTGTGTGATGACTCATGCTGAAAATTGGAAAATGGTGATCATGTGTTTATCTTGATAGGCATTGGGTGGAGGACTACATAGGACCAGATTCGTAGAGAAACGTTACACCTGAGATATGCCTCAGACATCTAGCCGAGCGTAGGACAGTTGACAAGCTTAATAGATTTCATTTAGTTGCAGAAACCAAACAATGAAAATGTGATGTAATGACATGAATCAGTAAAAGAATTAACATGTTAATGTGTGTGTTTGTGTGTTATTATGAGGGCAATTGTTTGTTTGTGTGTGGTGGGGTGGGGGTAGATTGAGAAAGGAAAGAAAACAGTTAAACACAATTACTTTCTTTGGAGAGGAAGAAGATATTTAGAAACATTTTACACTTTTTTATCCTGTCTGCTCTTAGTTAACATTCACATAAGGTATTTGGGGTCATATGCATACAGTAGATGGGCATGAAGTCATGTCAAGATTTTGAGTCAGCTTTCAATGTACGCACTGTGTCCACAGGCTAGTCTGTCTTGCACCAGGTCCTATGCACAATTACAGTACTTCATAATTCATACTGTTACCCAGAAGGTCTTGCAGTATGTCAAAACCTGTTTTATATTTAGGAAAACATGGGTAGGAACATCCAAAGTGTTTCCCCAATAAATGATTACATTACACATTTGAGCTGGCCGGTGATATCTGCAAACAATGGTCAACTTTTAGAGATACTGCTGGCTTTCACACTCCAATGAGCTTCTATTGTCTGGGCTGTCCAGACCACTCATGCATGGTCATTTTTACAAATTATCAGTTAAGTGGGTTGTGGTTTAAGTGGTCAAGAGGTAGTGAGCACATAATTGGTCTACCAATGTTTGGCATATATGCATCTTTGCTGGAGTATTTAATACACCCTATGTGTAATAACACTCAATGTGTAGGTACTACTTATAATACAGGTCAACTATGTCTCATGAAATACTAAGTGTTATATGATACGTAGTCATGAAATAAAACATAATATCGAGGAATATCAAAACAAATGCACATTTTCTTTGGAAAAGTAAGCTGCTGGAATGCTAAACACATAGCTTATATTTCTTCAGTAATTTCCTTTAACTACTAAAGTTTTACTCTCAAATAGCTTCAAAACAATGAGAAGTGCAGTTTGTTTTTTCAAGAAAGTACTCACTGAGTACTGCAGAGTCGTTTCACAGCAAAAAGAGCTGTAGAAGATATCACCTTCACTCACTTTCAGTAATATATTTAGACATGGTCAACATAAGAAAGGGAATAATTTTTTTCAGCCAACAGCAACAGGTTTATCACCTCATCTTCTGTAATATTTTTTTTACCATGCAGTCAGTAAATGTTGCTACTGGGGCACATTTTGTAGCCAAGCTTATACTTAAATAAGACAAGACCAACCTGAGATATATGGCACTTACCTTCTCATAGTTAATGGTACAGTAGGATATTAATTGCATCAAATTTTTTTTAAAAAAACATCCCG
>WURT03655777.1:0-18652 GCA_009936505.3 Holothuria glaberrima
GCAAATTGTAGTAGCCCTGCGGTTCGAACGTTGGCGACCGTATTGGTCACGTGATCCTGTGTCCATGTATTAAAGTCCGTGGTCGTAACGTAATACTGCCATTGCTTTCTTTACATCCGAAAAAGCATACATGGGGGCTGCCATGACACTTGTAATACGGCAAAGCAATTCCACGAAACAACTGTCAAATATATGTTAAGCAAAACAGTGTACTTCAATACGCAGACTAGGTGAGCAAATACGTCTTCAAACTTACATTTTTCACGTGCACAGTGTTTTGTTCCAACCTCTTCCGCGTAAACTAATCTTTTACCATAAATTTCGTTATCTTACCGGGCGAGACAGCTTATAGCAAGTCAACCCAGGTAATGTAAATTGCATTGTGACGTCACCAATAGGAACGCGTTTGCGGTATTACAGCTCATACAGTGCGGCTTCATGTTTTACGGCAAAGTCAGATATCTAGCGCCTTCAAGATGGTGCTAACACGCACTTGTGCGAGTTGGCATGCACTTCATTGCTCCCAGGCTCGTCGTCGTCTGATACGCTATTCCGCCGTTTGTCGGCACTACGCATTATCACTCACGATAGCTCTCCACATCTTTCTGTCACTTGTAAGTAATGCCAAAGCGTCCGATCCAAGATGAAGATCCGGTCTAGTGTCTTTGAGGTCTTTATTGACTCTACCGCACCAGGTTATTATCGGTCTCCCTCTTGGTCTCCTAATAGGGCGTAAAGATTCTTGTAAAGCTTCTCAGGCTCGTAAAGGCTAAAATATCGGGGAGGAAGTGCTGATGACAGTTCAGTCATTTGGAAAACAAACAGACAAATGAATGTCATACAAAAGCATTAATAATTGCTGTTTTGGAGCATTGTTAAACCTAAGGAGTAACACTCCTCAGCAAATTCCACTTACAAGATGGAGGTTATCTCTTCCTTGTTGCATTACACATAAGTACACTTGAATATGGACGCACAGTGACTAGTTTGAAGTTTATAGACGTATTCATAGGCCAGTGTCTATGGTATCTTACGCAGTTTTATATGCGCGTTTAATTTCTCACGCCTTCACAACGGGAAAGTAACTAGCGCGTTTGTTCTCCATGCAAGCAGAAGTCTGCGTGAAAAATTCCGGTGGATAAAACGGAAAAAATGTATACTGCTCGCATAGAACGCGTTGTAAAAGCGAACTTACACCAACTTTTTTAACAGTGGAATTTTCCCTGACGGGGTCATAATTTTGTACGCAGATTGCCGATTAGAATGGTGCGCATATTAAATCCACACTTAACTTTCGGACTATATTTGCCTCTCCATGAGGAGTCAATTTCCGTTACAGTGTAGGTATAGGAGTTTAGCATCTATGCTTATAATATCTTTGCGTGTATTCCATTTGTCCATGGTACAGACTGTTGTTCAGATCTTGAACAACATAAGTTTAAGTGGTCCTACATTCACTTACACAGCAATTCCCAAGGGGGGCATTATCGTCGCTTCGAGGCAATTTCGCAACTCAAGGGGCGACGAGGGCTAAAAGGACGGCAGGGGTCGTTTTGATAAAAAAAATTGAGATACTAAATTTAAATCGTGCCTTGAAAGATTCCAAAAGGTTTCCTTTAGCTGAGCTCTTAAAATCGTTCAGATAAAAAGGAGGTAAATACCATCAACAAGTCAAGTAGGTCTGACATTCACTCCTCAGGTGCACTACAAAGTGTGTAAATTATCTTTATCGCTAGATTTCACGAAAGCGCATCTTACACTGTTTAATATTAAAATTTTCTTGGCGATTACCCTCCTTTTCCCATTGGAGAAGTGAAGCGGCGAGAAAAGGGGTCATGCGTACAAAAAAATTGTCCAACCACTTTACATTGAATGTAGGTTTTTACCGTGTTGTCCATAAACATGTCTCACTGACAAAAGTGACAATTGCAGACAGGGCCGGATTTACCTTTGTGGGGGGTAGGCACAAACCAATGTGGGGTCCCTTCGACTACAATCTCCACAAGACTGCAGTGGCGCAAGTCACGAAAGGAGGGAAAGGTTGTCGTCACTCCCCCCCCCCCCACACACACACTCGAAAAGATAGTTTTCCTTCGTACGTACATGTAAGCCTACAAAACGAAAAGTAGCACATATGATCTCCACAAACTACACAAAAAATACAATAATGTAATTTTTTGTGAGGGCCCCCTTTTTGTGGGGGCCCCTAGGCACGTGCCCCACTGGCCAATGCTTAAATCCTGCCTTGATTGCGGATGACTGTAACATAATAGGTAACTTTAACGATGTACCACACAAATAAAACATTAAAATGTTTTCAAAAATGCAATTTTTCTGCTTGCAATTTCAGTTTTCTCATTATTTTTGCCCGTAGGACAGCTCGAGTGGCATAAATTTTTTAAAGCTCCATGCGACCCCTGTCATACTTCTTACTCCTACCGAAAGGAAAGTCTCCTTGCAACATCAAAGGAAACCTTCGTTAGAAACTATTGAAATACACACTGCTCTATGGGCGTATGTATGTGTATGCCAACCCTTGATCTCAACATGTGTTTTTATTATTGTCGTTTCATTTATGGCAATAGTATGCTATAAACCGGGGGTTCCCTTTGCACAAGCCCATTCGGTGAAGGGGGGGGGCGGAGCTGAAAAAGGTTGTACCCACTGACTTAACATGTGTTAATCTGTGTCACGTGTGTGAGTTACTAGCTCAGTATTCAGCCTTACTGTTAAAGGAATAACATATAACACAGTTTTACCTTGGTCATTTAGCTTTCAGTCTGCATTTAGAGTCTAAATTCTCTAATTTTGCGTAGGAGTAGAATTTCTGTTTTTTATTATTGGTGCATTTCATTTCTATGGGAACCTGATCTATTTTTGATGAAAATGTTAATTTATTCAGAACCACAATCCTTCATATGCCGCACGTAGCATCGTAACGCTGTACTGCAATTGGTCTGATTTCTTAATACGTGCATGTGGGCTTTAATTTTTAAAGATGAAAGGTTTGATCTGTGTACGTGTAATCTTTTGAATTCCTAATAACTCATTCCTAATTACTCATGTCTTCTAACTTATGTCAGTATTGTCATGTGTCTGCACACGGTGTCTAAATAAAGCCATTTACTGCCGCTACTTTCGGAGGGCGTCGGTCATTTCTCTCGTATAGAGAAAATAATATGGTGTAAGCTTCCCTGCACTTATCACGAGGAAACGTACAGCAAACAAGGTTACATGACACTTTTCTTACAAAATAATCTCCCAGTCTAAGAGTGGCAACTATTGCAGGAGAAGAAATTTTACTTCATGTAAGGAAAAGGAGACGAAAAAGTGCGATATTGGATTCGATTGTTTATGATTTATTAAATCAGCGAACAGATTAATCTGAAATATGAAAAGTTGCTACCACAGTACGCCTATCCGTTCCCTAATTACACCTCGTTATTAGTGCTGTCTTAAAGCGAAACACGTACCATATATCCCTGAAAGCAACGCTTAAGCATTTAACCCTATACATTGTAATATCTCTGAAGCGAGACGTCTACCATTTTCTCCTCTTTTATCGCAACTGAGATGCGTATCCCTTTAAAGATATCGTTTGATGATAAAGTCAAACAAACTGGGGCACTTTGTTGACGAGGTAGATCGTCGAGTTATGAATTTACGAGCACTCTCATGGTAAATTCGCTGTCAAGGGTTTGCGTTTCAAAGATTTAAATGACTAAATCATCGAACCAACTTGAAGAAACTAATCAGTAATAGTTTATGTCAACATTATATCTCTGCTACCATCTGTACTGCTTGACAGTTATCTTTCAAACGCACTAGTAAAAAAGATGAAGTTAATGTTCTGTTATTACTCAAAATTCGGCTCCGCTAAACTCGTTGAAAAGATGATTTTTTTCCCTTTTAAACGCGTAGAAAGGTGACCAACAGATCACTGCGAATAAAAATGCAGGTTACCTACGTAGATGAGATCTTAAAGAAAGGAGGTTGGCATAAGTTGGCGGTATTAATTAAAACTCGGACGAATCGGAAATGCATAAAGAAAGCCGGCCATCCTTAGGGATCGCATGACCCCGAGGTCTCAAAGCTACCACTTCTGAGGGAAAGAAAAAAATGAAGAGCCCTTAAAAGTGTAATTAAGATGCGAACAAGAACAAATGAGAAAGAAATAAAATAACTTTGATTTGAATCTGTGCTGACAAAATGAGCAGCGCGGGGCGACACAACTGGCGGCTAAATCACCTTGTGGCCATCGACAATAGCACCGTCTAATGAAGATGGTTATCTCTTTCTCTCTCTCTCTTTATCGTGGGCGACTTGTGTTTAGAGGAAGCATAGAAGGAAAGGAGAAGACGATGGTAGTAGTAGAAGTGACTGAGGGATCAATTAACCACGTATGAGCTACAGTGAAATAATAAGTGAAAGACTCGAATGCTAAAGGCTGTCAGACGAATTTTCATTCACTTCATTGAATCTTGCATAGACCTTTATACATTTACAAAAGCTCTTGCCACCCACGCGACCGCATTTTGCAGCAAAAGACGTTACATTGTGCGTATTGCATATATTTAGGCCTATGTTTTGTGTATACAGACCTACCATGTGGATTCTAATTAATAAGAAGAACAAAGAAGTAGGAAAATATGCGTGCTGCTTAATTCGAGATATTCATTTAGAAGTAATAAGGGGCAACGATACGATTTTACATGTACAACTAACCGCAATGCAGACATATCTATAGATCCAGTCTAAAAATAATGATTGAAGTTGGACGTCTTTTAACTTACTTTGAAATGCAATTTCGATCTACCGCGCAAAACTGTTATTCGTAAATAATCTGTTTTACCAAACTTTTCAATTTTGAGCTTCTATAAATTGGTCTTAACATAGTTTTAGTATTGTCAATTCCCAGTCTTGGTCTCGTGAGAGACAAACCACGTCTTCTTTCGCCTGTGACTTTTGTAAACGTAGTTAGCGCTCTAAATTGTTACTTTGCCGTGCTTTGGCAAAGTAGATAAGATCGGTGACATTTGGAGCAATGAGGAATTATGTAATCTGGAGAATCGAGGTTCGTACCCCGAGGGTCATAGTGAGATGGGATTTTTTTTATCCTAGAGCAGCCTCTACTGGTTTCCCACCTGAAATAACCTTATTATAGAAGTAAGAAACTGTTTTCGGCTGAGGGTGGGGATAAGTGAACGTTGTTTCAGACTGCTGTTCTGGGATGGGGGATTTTTTTAGGGTCCTTAATTGCAAATCGGTGTTACATTTTTGTGCAAATGTGAAAGAAAATTACTGAAAACTTTTTGCAGTTTTTACAGAGGCAACAGATAAGGGATTGTCGTCCTTAAATTGTGTGTGCGTAGGGGGTGCTCACTTCCTCATCACCATATTTTCGCTTGGGACTTAACCCCCTCCCGCCACGCTACCTACGCCTATGCCTTTTTATTTAAAAAAAATCCAGAATTTAGCTGAAGAATTGAACTGGAGGTCACACGATGGGAAACTTGTAATACATAAGCCATACGGGTTCATTTTACTTGATGAACTAACTGCCATAGGGCAGGGACGATTCAAGAACCTGTTAAGCCTATTTTCCATGTTTTTGTGGGCCAAATTTATCCCAGGGGACCTGGCATAAATTCAGTCAGTTCCTCCTAAATCTTGTCCCGCCTTAGGCCTGAATTATTTAATGGATTTGTCGTCAGAATCTTTGTCCTTAAAAACTGATTGGAGCAGTACGTGAACATGAAATTAGAGGCAAAAATATATTCACACTCTTTATCAACATATCATTATTTACAGATCACCATGACAACAAGTACATAATTTTTCAAATGAGAAACACGACCCGCCGATGCCACACAGATAAAACACTATATTAAGCGGGCTCATGCTAGTTTATCCAAATCTTCCTGCTTCACTACGGATCCCGCTGATTTTGTAGTTTAGGGCAGCCCTCACGGCTAGCTATGCAGGCTACAGCAATGTATTGTATTATTTTGGCTGTTTCATTACGACTTCTCTAAATTCATTGTTTTCTATGAAACTGTCTGCTTGTATCACATGTCTGTACATGTGATTCCAATAAAAACACTTTTCTTTTCTGCTCACTTCTTTTAAATTTTGAGTTTTAACTATACCAGACTGAACAAGCATTTTTTTTTTTCAGTTTTACGACCCAGTCGAGCAGACATGAAAGTCATTCACTAAAAGGCCTCTTTTATAATTTCCGGACATCATTTTTGACTAGCTCACCACCATTCTGTTTGGCAGTCTAACATTAGCTATTGATTTTTCCTGGCTTCTCAATTAAGTCAGATCAGTTGTAAGGAAACAAGAGATTTTATGAAAAGACTGCGTTACATAAGGCATCGAACTTCTAGTGCAAGAAATAATTTGTCAATATTTAGTAGACCATGAAACTATTACGGATGATTAAACTGTTGTTTGCTCTAGATGTCCTATTTGCTTCAACTGATACAACTTGATACAGAATTCAGTAAATAAATAGCCTGATAATCATTAAATGTTATCTTAAAGGCATTATCTGGTGGCAATTGGTAGGGTCTTATATGTAAGAAAACAAAATTTTCATCACATGTAGTCCAAACCCCATACCAAAACTCCATTCCTAACTCTTCCTAAAGATTGGTTACTTTTAATAAGAAATACCTCCTGGTTTCCTCAAGGTCACAGAACATGATCCCAAGTGGGCAAATTGCCTCACATTCCTTTTGTTATTCTTTATAATTGGATACCTTGTTTGTCCTTGAAATTTGATACCGTTGGAATGCTTAGATGTTTTTCCGTGTTGATATAGTATAAAACTGTTCCATACTCATGTGACATCGAATAAAGTTATGAAATGTTCAATATGGTGACATCAACATTATAAAGAAATACAAAAACTACATCTAATCAATTTGCCCAAATGACATCACAGATTTCCCATCATGCACCGTGGAAGCTGAAAATGTAGCATTTCTTCAAAAATCCGTATCTTCCAAATGCAAGATGCTATTGACATGGGGTTTTCACTGCCTAAGACAGAAAATTTTTCTGCTTTTTTGAAAACATCAAAATTTGGTCAACAGAACATTCTTTTAAAACAGTTCATATTCGTAGTAGGCGCACAAGCCCGGGGAGGTGGGGTTGTAGTCACCCTCTCTCTTAGAGATAAGAGAGAGGGTGATAAGAAAAAAGTAATATTTCTTGGGCAGATTTGACAAAGGAATGGTGCATTTTTTGACTGAAGAGCTGATTTTCAGTCTCTGGTAAAAGTGGCTTATCCCCTGGGAAAACTTTTTCCATACGCTTTTGTTCATGTCGTAGAAATTTTGCTCCTCAAAAGATTGTATACTTGATTGGGAGTTGATTATTTTGCTTTTATGGGCCTGTTTTGTGGTCTCCAAGTTGTCCGTTCATCTGTATATGACTTATCTTGAATTTTTATGTTACAAACTTTGTGTAGTAGTTTGTGACTTTTTGGGAAGTCCACATGTGCGAGAAACGTTAGGCTATTTTTTGTTGTGATTTGTCTGTTGTACGTTGGATTGAAAAGGGTTATTTTTCGTTTCCTTTGTTTCTCTTGATTTTGTGGTTTTTGTTGTTGATATTCTTTGGTTTAGAGGTTAGATTTGCTCGCTTGGCGGACGTATGTTACTCCTGCTCCTATATTGATGACTTGTACAGTCATTGTGTGTCAATATATACGACTTTGAGCAAATTAAACTCAGTGCAGGCTAGGTACTGTTAGGTAGTTGTTAGGGAAGGAGATCCAACATGTAGATGCCCTTAGAGATAGGTGGTTGCCGACATTGCGCTGGCTATTTTCTCGCTCTTGAAACTCTTCTTAAACTTAAAAAGATTTGGTACTAAAGACAGTGGTTTTTGTCGTCTGCTACATCTCAAACATTCATCATGATGATTTTACCAATTGGAATTACATTGCCAGAGTCAAGGAAATACAAAATTTTGAAGGGCTTTAAAAGTCGCCCAAAGCTTATTTTAAAACAACACCTAAATCTCACATATCTCTTCTTATTTCTCTTCCAAATATCTTTCATAATATTTCAAGACTGAAATATTGCATATTCAAGTTAAACCAAGGGATTATTCCTCGTAAATTTCACAATTCAGTAAGAAAAATATTTACACATGACAAACTACTGCACTAATCCAAATTGGGGTGACTGCATTTTTCCCTCTAAGCTTTCGTCGTTTTTCGTCGCAGTTAACGTCATTTCAATTAACTTCAGTAAGAATTTCTTAAACCCCCTATGTTGGCAATGCTTGCTACTACTGCGAAAAGTAAAATTGTGATGTTTTTGGTAGGCTTGAACAATGTAGTATCAAGATGAAGAGCCATCAAGACCTTAGGGACACAAAGAACTTATAATATTAACTAAACGTTTATAAGCAGTCGTTTAACTTAAAACCTGTACTCAAGCTTAGCCCTTTTCGGTAAAGAAACTGCACTTCAGAGTAACGTGTTAACAATGGCCTTTGTTTCTGGATTACCTGGATTAGAAGGGAGCGGACCATTATTAAGAAGTGTAAGTCAGAAAAGGCTGACCAATTGGAATAAAGGGACCTGCCGATCAAATTTGGTTACCTAAAAAAGGGATTAACTTATTGTCCGACGGATATATTGTCTGACGGATTTGAACGTTGGATCTCCTTCTCCAACAGCTCCCTGGTACTGTGCGGCTTCTGTTGTGCTAAAAAGGTGTTCCTTTTTAAATAGGAGAAGGGACTAAACATATAATTATAAAACATGGTAAAATAAGACTTCTGTTATATTGCATAGTGAGCCACTAACATCATTTGAAGATGGTAAATGCTTTTTGGAATTGCGCACAACTTTTTACCAAAATCCAAGAGGCGCCCCTGGATTCCTACCAAGGTTCTTAAGGTGAGTCTCTGAACCCCACACTCCTCCAGCGTCACTAGTCCCTCTGGTGAAATGTCGCGCTTTGCATTGCTACACTCAATTTGAAAAGTCTTGCAACGCCATTTCGGAAGGTGGCTGCACATGTGTGGGTCTACGACTAAAATTGTACTTTTTAGAACTGGCTCTAACGTTCAAGTCAAACTTTTCCTTCAATACATGTTTTTTAATGCAATAAAATCTAAATATCATTTTAGTGTCCTTTTGATACCAGTTTTTAAGTTCGTTCTATCTTTTACATTATTTGTCACTCCTGGACTGTCTTGCATGTAATATCTCAGAGAAGGGATAATACTTTGTGCTCTCATGCACAAGCACTAACAGAAGTAGGCATCACGACGCGTGCCTTTCACCGACTGAAAGGCTTATAAACACGACATGATTCAGTTGCAAGACTACATAAGAACATGGCTAAGAAGGTTAGGTAAATTTCTGACTGCTTCACATGGTCAATTGGTGCTTTATATTTGGCGTCATGGATTGATCCTTTTTACATGTACATGTGCAGGCATGAGCCAACTACATGTGGTATGGTGTACCATTTCCGGGAAGTTTTTCCCATATGCATACATAAGTCAAGTATGTTGCTTTCGAAATATCAAAGAAACTAAGTTGAAAATATTTTCCTCAAGCAAACGGAAGGCAACAGACCAAACCACAGTTGAGTACAACAAGAAAAAAAACAAAAAAAAAAAACAAAAGCAAAAAAAAAAAAAAAAACAAATGCAAGATCCTCATCTCCCTGTGTATAGCTTGAGACGCAGATTCAGCTTAGACGAAATTATCAAAAACAAATTTAGTAGTGATCATCCAGGGAGCTCCAAGCAATTTAAAATTTTGAAAGTAACCTGCAAAGTTACCTCAAGAAGAAAAATTTCCAGACTTTTCTAAAATAAGATCTTGAGGGGCCGATCCTTAATGTAGCTTTCGAGATTTTGCATTAACTGCTAGTAAATAAACATACAGGAGAAAGGACTCTTCTATTCTGGTCTGAAATGTTTCTTAGAAAGGTAAAGATTACTGCTTAAAACTCTAGTCAGAAAGAAAATTTGTAAAAACTGAAATTATTTTGAATCTTTTGCTTTGCATCTTTAATTAGAGTAAACTTCTGAAAATATACCTCTTCAAATCGAAGCTACTAAGGCAAAGACCTTGAAAGATACAAATGATAATCCTAAGGGGGACTCTTCTTTTATTTTAAATTTATCAAGCGATCTACACAAGGGCGAACCAGCCAAAGAAAATCTCACCAATAAATGCAGGCAGCGTTAGATACAGGCTCTGCTGAGTTTCATGACACTGTGTATACTCGTCACATTTCTTTATGTAAATTGTGCATTTCATCCTCAAACAGCGGCGCAGAACTGTAAAAACACTTAACCATCACAAAATTATGCATGATGAAGAATTCAGTGCAATGCGGGCCTCCCAAAGCGTGAATTTAGGATGCGTGTAGCAAGCGAGAGTGGCATGTAATACGAGTCCCGAGGAAGCAAAAAAAAAAAAAAAAAAAAAAAAAGGAAATTTCTCGTTGTCATATGAAACGAATTCGAAAATTTGCGGCTCGTACACATACGAACAGGAACCAAAATGGGTGCTGGAAAGCGGATAAAAAGTAGGCTGAGGACTCTAGTGGCCGTGATAGACGATATTCTTCCGTCGTTAGCTTTGAGAATCAAATAAAGGCCGGCGGTAATGTTAACTTTTCTCTAAAAGAGCGAAAAAAAAATGATAGAAAACGGGGTTTCCTTCATCCTGTAAGATGTAATTTTGTTGTAAGCCTTACTACGCCAACTCAATATTGAGCTGTAAGATGAAAATATTTTTAAGAAATGGGATATGGGGCTAAACACCCAATGATAATTATAGGCCTTGCAAATAGTTACCAGGAGAGCAAACGACACTAAACATTATCACAGCAACAATTAAAGGGCAAATTCTGTAGCAAAAAGTTAAAATTGACATACGAGGTATGTTAATTCATGCGTGGTTCTTCTTAATAAAAAAACATTTTCAATGAACTTTCATCAAACGCGCTTGAAAGGCATTTCACAAAGGGGAGGAAGGTGTTTGCCCTATCATTAAAATGGTTACATTTGATATGCGATATATGTGTAATAAAACAGGATATTCTTGCTAAGAAAATGAGAAAAGGTATGAAACATTTAACTTATGTTTCGAATTAAGGTTGATGCAACTCCCTATATTCATTATTTCATCTAGACTGTTTCGTGTATACCCCGCGGAGCGGACTCAGCTTGTTCAGTATCCCTTTAAAGCTTCAAAAACCATATGACAAAACAAAGAATATACCGTACAGCCTGCTACGTGGGCAATGTCGTGTATAGACCTTTAACTGCTCAAACATGAAAAATCTAATACACCTCGGAAAAATATTTTTTCTTTTAAAAATGCAGGCTCGGAACATAAACGGACCTATCAATATATCAGCGATTTGGATTAAGCAGCCACAGGTATAGGGAGCCGAGTATAATCTAGTACAACTTGATTCGTCTCCCTTGCTGTCTTCGTGCATTCTTGTTCGCCATATTCCTCTTTCTATGCAGCTGTCACGAAACAGTTGATCTGTCCACTCTCTCCCTCATTCATTTAATGTATAATATGCCAAATTCGTAAGTAGGTGCCCGACATGTATTGTGTGTTAATTACCTGTTGCCATGGTGATTTCATATGTCATTTACGTATTGTTTACATTACATTACTATCTGCTTTTTCGACATCGAGTCAGGCTCGATTCGATTACCAAGTCACGATTTATCATGTCGTAAGTTCAGAAAGGTAGAGCGGCAAAGTCTTGTCTTGCATCTTTTAAACATTTTATGCAGCAAACAAAGAAAATAAAAACGTTATGGAAATGATAATTCATCAAAATTTATTATCCTGTGAAGAAAGAGTCATCTCTTCCGTCTTTCTTGTCATGTATACAACAGCAAATTATAAATCAAGTTAGGTGAAGAGTGTATATTAAGGTCAGTATTTTCTCTATTCGTATATGGAACACAACATGCACAAGAAGTGGTTCTCATGTAATACAATAATACAGTCCCCATAATACATTAGTGTATATGAAATAATTTTATTCCTTCAAATCTCTAGACTAGACTTGCATGTATACACTTTTTTCACCTCTATATGAAAACATATCAGTACATTTTTCTACGTGCATTTGTCCTTATCTGTGTTTGTCTGTCTGTCTGAACGTAGGTACATAAGAACCGAAATGACTTTATATTTATCTTCGGAAAATACCAAATTGGTAAACACTGGTTCGTTACAATTTATCTGTGCATATTGCGTAGGGTAACAGACACTTCATTCTAGATATTATAACAGTCTGAAAGAGGCCTTTTTTAGCTGGCAGAGAGATATAAGTAAGTGTTGAGTAAATTCTGCTATCGTATATCTATCAATTTATTCCGTCAAACAACGCTCAGAGAAGGGGCCTTACTTTCCTCAAGATTTATAGCAGTATATCGAATAGCAATATAGAACCCCAATTGAAAAGCGGGTTGACAGAAATTATCAAGGTTTGAAGCTACTGAAGGACTTGAAACACACGGAGGATGAATTAATCTAGTTAGTAAAATAGTTGCCTTGTAATATCATCTCTACCTTCGATGAGAGATCTAAATGGCAGTTCCCTTAATTTCAACAAATTCAATGAGAAACAAAAACCGCACACCGTGAATAATAGCGAAGCACTTTGATTGGATGCTTTCGTGCTTTGCAATCCCAAGGGCCAAAAGACGTGGATTGTTTCAAATTTTCAATATTTTTGTCTAAAGAAAAACTTCCATCCCTTAACGGCTTAGTACATGTCCATATTGTCAGCTCGATCAATATTCGGTTACGCCACTTTGTTAAGGAAAGTGTCGCCCCTCCGAACGGCGCGAGGTGATGTAATTCGAGTCCAACTTCGAAGAGAACCGCCTACATATAAAGCAGAGAGAAAGATGTATTGAATGTCTCCTCGCGTAAGAGAAAGACAGGTTCTAGAATGAACTGAAGGAGATGGAGAGAGAGTGAGTGAGAGAAAGATGAAAGGAGAGAGATTGGGTAATGACATCTCGTTAAACAAAATCCTGTGGACATTTTCTTTTAATGAACGTGATCACGTTACAGAGTCAAATAATGATGACGCGTCGCCCTGTTTAATTGGCAAGAATTTGTTGGTATAGAAAGGTTGTATCAATCACAACAGCACAGTTTTATATCCAAGCAAAATTCAGTGTCAGTTGAAAGGAGTGGTAAGAAAATCGGTAAAGACGAAGCTAATATTAAAATTTTGGAGAGAAATGAAGATGCAATGAGCCTTGTCTTAACTTCGTTGAACTCATATAACAAAGCGGTAACTACCTTTGAGTACTCTGTGGAAACGAAATATGGTTATGTCCCTGCCTATTATGGAAGTAGTAGTATAAATAGTGAAACATAACTATTTCTCTCTTGAAAGAACGTAAACCAATTTTAACCACTTATGGCCGCCTATTAAATTTTTAA
Source organism: Holothuria glaberrima (assembly GCA_009936505.3). Taxonomy (NCBI): domain Eukaryota; kingdom Metazoa; phylum Echinodermata; class Holothuroidea; order Aspidochirotida; family Holothuriidae; genus Holothuria; species Holothuria glaberrima. The sequence goes on from WURT03655777.1 coordinate 13,481, forward strand.
AATTAAATTTGATCAAAGTAAATTTAGTAAGTATGCCAAAGTATGGTATGTTTAGTAACATGGATAATATCAAGGTCGTTCCCCTTCTTGCGACTGAAAGCTATCACAAATATGTTTGTTTTCTTTTTTTAGAAATCTTAAGGGTTTTTCTAAGTACTACTTTTCAAGCTAAATAGCAAGAAATGTTTCAGTTCTTTGTCAGATCAATACCTCTTATGTCTTGATTCCTACTGTCAAGATAACCAATTTACTGTGATCATCATTCCTGTCATCTCTGAAATTTGATTTGGAAAAGTTGAGATGCTCTTATCCTGGAATGTAAAAATCTCACTTAGTTTTGACGCTTTCACTTGTAAAATAAGTACTACTTGTCTTTGGAATGTCTAGGCCGGCCTCGTGAAAGGTAAAAATTTAGACGAAAAATTACATTTAGAACATCATTTGCCGGTTGTTCAGTCCAAGCTGTAACGATTTTAAGTTGTGCAAATGGTGCTTTCTCTAAGGAAACAGTAATAAAGTTATCAATAAAAAAACATTAATCTATTAATCTATAATCAAAATGAGGAGTACTTATAACGAGAAAGCAAACACGTTTCTCTTAAAGTATAGAAGAAATAGCAAATTATCTCCTTTAAAACTATCATAGAATTCAAACAACCAGTAAGATAAGCCTCTCCTGTAATATAGCCTATCGTAGCTTATAAATGTACAGACCTACACGTCACTCATGCAATAACTTTGTCTAGTGGCAATCACAATCCCTTCGTGGATATGGAATAAAATGCAAAAGTTAACAGCCACAGGATCTTTTTATCCGTTCGCCTCAAAAGAAAATCGAATTTTTGATTAAAGCTAACCTTTGACACGCTAGAGCTAACCTTTATTTGAAAAAAAAGCTTTGGCTAACGTTCATTATAAGTATTCGCAGAAGGGATAAATGTCACTTTACGCCTAAGAATGCTTTCCTTTCTCCCCTACGTGATCCCCCTTCGAATTACGTGACTTGCTACAATTTTAAGCAATTTGTGATTCCATTATTTTGTTTCTTGCTGAATAGTACGAAGCGACGGTCGCTATGGCAACTTGAAAGAAAGTGTAGAATTTAGAGGATACGAAATACGCCAAAATGCATCTCTTTTCCAGATGCATTTGCAATTATGGTTAATGTACGTCTATGGGTATAGACTGCTAGATAAGATTTGCTGTGTTTAAACGCATTCAATCTGTTAGGTAAAAATTGTGGACGTAATGAGCTACTTTACTTTTGATAAAATTTAGGCGAAAGTCTTTTTAGTTCTAATTTGTAAGCTATAAATATCTTGCCTTTATGTTCATCAACAAGCAACCTTAGTCTCCCAACCATGTGATATGGAAATACAACAAAGCTGATGTAAGCTTTGCCTATGTAAGTTACAGTCTGGGAGGCAATGCATTATCATATCCTTCGAGTCTATCTAAAGGAAATCCTCTGTTTAGAAAGCAATCCAACTTTGCATATTTTCTTTAACTTCAAAGAGGTTTTGTAACTTTAATTGAATGTCTTTTATTTCTGTATGAAAGGAAGTTTATAAGCATTCTAAATGAAAATCTTTTCTATGATGTTCGGCCAAAGAGCCTAGACAAAATTTTAAAACAAATAAAAACTGATAAGCTCTCTATTTCCTGGAACAGATCAAAATGGTTACAGAATAATTCTAATTTGGCAGGTGAAAAAGGCAGTTATGATACTACATCTGAATTCAGGATTTAAGATACACATGAAAACATATATTAAAGTTTTTTCCGGTATCATATTTCTGAATAGAAAAGAAGGGCAATGTGAAAGGTCAATGAAAAAGATGCCATACAGTAACGTTTTTTCTTGTTACTCGAACCTACCGTGATATGACTGTAAGTAAATGAAATTCACTTCGGTAGGCTAGTGGCGTAGGGTCGGTAAACTAATCGACACTGTGTAACAGCTTGTTATCATTATTGTATTACTATTATGAAGCGTTGTACTCTAGAGTGGAATAGCCTATTATACAGCTTCGTTTAAAATTACTCAGTCCCGAGATAACATGTAGATCAGTCCCCTTTTTAGGTGCCCACCTTTATATATTACATATCGTTGTGCTGCACGATAACTGCAACAAGCCTGCGTTAGTGTAATTTGCATTTACAGATTAAAGTGCCCCAGAACAGATTTCTTATAGTTACGCATGCTTGTAGAGTGCAAAACACGTGGTGACTTACAAACTCTGCCCCTACTATCTTCAGTATGGTGGCGTAATCGAAACGTGACGTAAAATGGGTCTATTGTAAACTTTGAGAAGGCCATTGTCACTTTTTTAACTTGTTCGTACTTCCACGAAGCTGAGGCCTATCCGCGGAACTGCTACATTGTAGTCGTTCGTAAATAAAGATTGGTAGAGGTAGTCTGTTGGAGGAAGTCCTTAGCAGTCGGGATAGGTTCATCGTTCAAACCAGGAATATTTACGTCATGGTACTAACTTTGGCACATTAAACTATCATTCTCTGTCTTCATGGGTAGGGACAAATCGTGCTATTGTCGTAATAGTGAGGTGACGTTTCATGGAAGTACCGTGACTGTTCGTGATTTCGAATGATAATAAGCATAACTACGATTGTGAGGAAGATTATGTGCAACGAATGACCACCACTACCACACCCAATTATAACATCGTGCTTGTGGTAGAATTTTGCCCAAGTATTGAGCTTGAAGGACTGACAACGACTTGTAGATCTTGGTGTGTCGATGTGAATCATGGAAATGAGTAATGAGCATAAACAGATAAATTGTTGTTACGGGAGTTTATCTTACGAGGATGTACGAAAGGTAGTTTCTTGCGCATCCTTAAAGCTCTATCCAAATAGGACCTTCCTTGTCTGCAGCTTGCAGGTTGAACTTCTCTTGACCTTACATCATACAAACAAAGATTTTAAGAGAGAAAGAGGCATAGAGAACTTCATCTTCCCCAAACAGACACCTACCCTTTTCACCTACCTTTAAGTGAAACTTTTGCAAGATTTCTATTAAGCCTTCATGGCGTGGGCAAGCATATTGTATTGAAATTTGATCCCACCCGCCTTTCAGCACCATTGCATTTATGAGTGGATATATTACGGTAGTTACACCCGTTTAAGTAATTAATGTTTTTTTCCTTCAAGGGGTTGCTCATATAAAAGTTAGTTTTCGTAGAATTATTCCTCGTTCCGATTCACTACACTGCTCACTTAATCTGACAAGGTGTTTCATCTTTCTAAACCTGTAGTCAGACAAGGTACTGAAGGGGAACTGGATGAGAGTGAGCTCCGGTGGAATCTTTCAAGGGGTAGAGATATGTTAAAATCCAGTAAGGCAATGACACTTGAATTTTTCTAGGGGATTTGTCTAGGGTAGCCCCCCTTGCCCCTCCACCACCTATCTGCGGGCTTGCGTGTTTCCTATTTGAGAATGGGAATGGAATGGAGTAAGGGAATGGAGTAAGGGAAAACAAGCCAGTGAGCCACAACTGGAAAAAAGGCCGTGGCCGGCTCGACTTGAACCAATTGGTTGGAAACTGGGCCGTTAAACCTCATCTAACTAACTAACCTATTTGAGAATGGCAATCCCTCCTTCCTCGTAAAACAGAGTTTCCAAAAACGTAGAAAGCTTGGATATTTCAAGTTGAAAACGAGAAACATGGTTAAGTTTATCGTTAATTAAAGAACCCTCATATCGTTTCTTTGCGTCAATGGTTCCAACAAATTGCACCATAATGGGACTTGAAGTTCATACCCCTTTCGTTCACCCTACTTCCCTTTCCTGTTTTTACCACACATTTGACCGATAGCAAAACACTCCTTTCTTGCACGCCCCCCCCCCCCCCCCCAATAATAAAATATCCACTTGTGCCTTTAAGGATGCCTTTAAGGATTCGGAAACAGAAAAAAAAAAAAAAAAAAAAGATTATGGGAATCTTCCAAACTGTTGTTGGATGCATATTGATTAGGATAGTGATGTTAACTTAAACACTGTTGAAGGTCATATATCATCGATGTATGATAAATGTTCGTTACTGCACCCATACTACTGCATGTATTGTACATGCAGCTATTGAAGAGATACCGTTTTACGTACAAGTCACTGGTCACGCATTCAGATAGAATAAAATCTTAAAATAATTTGCTCCTTCAAGTATACAGCCAATTTTAATGGACCGACTTAAGTGTTTTTTTTCTCTCTCTCTCTCTCTGTTAGAAACTTGCAATGTCTTTCTTGTGCTTAAATTGTTGTTTCCTTGATGTGAGTGTTGTGAATAAATAATTTAGACGTGACATTTTAACGTTACTATATTTAGCATTATCACTGAAGGATGCGGAAACAGAAAAAATATATAGGAATCTTCAAACTTTGCGAGGAGATGAAAATGGTTTAGTAGAGTGCAGATGATTGTTTATATTTGAATCCAGAGCTAACTTTACGATGTACATTATTCGAACAAGATGTTATCAGAAGGTTGACAGAAATATATGATCTTCAGATGGTCGTATACTACAATTTCGAGGTTAAGTGCATCATGGATGAATAAAAATATGGACTAAAATATGAGCCGAACTTTCTGTGGCATGCAATCGCTATACCACGTAGCCAGCGAAGTGGCAATGACAATTGACACTCCCGAGTTTTCGATAAAATGTTTTTTTTTAGACATATTTTAATTAGATAAAATAAAAACAAGCAGTCTTTCTGCCATATTTTGGCAAGAATTACCTTTTCCAATGTAAAAGAAACAAAAACCCTTTGTCTATGGGATTTATCATGGTGTGTGGGGAATAAATGAAAATCGGCAAACCTGGAAAATCTGGATGAGGTGAAAAGGAAGTTGATTCCAGAATTCGATCTCGGGACCTCCCGCTTGCTAGTGAGGAAGCTCTTACTACTGAGCCAAAACGATTTGGTCTTTGGTCAAATACCAGATTAAGCACTCTCAATTCCCTCGCAATGCACTTCCTCAGCAGTCACCTTAAATATATATATATATTTATATATATATACATACGTACACACATACGTACATGCATTCATACGTACATACGTTCATACGTATATAAGTACATACATACATACATACATACATACATACATACATACATACATACATACATACATACATACATACATACATA
>WURT03655788.1:0-18651 GCA_009936505.3 Holothuria glaberrima
GCATCAATTCTGTTAAAGGTTCTTCTTTGGCTTCAAAGTGCTGGGCAAGTAAAACTGCAATGAGCTGCAAAAAAAAAGACTACATTTGATGGAAAGTCAGGGGTGTACTGAAGTCACTTATTTCAGCTACGATACAGTAGGCTGTAAATAAGTAATTTCTGGTCCACTCTGTTATGTAACTCATACAACAACTTGAGAATATTATAATAAAGATAGTATAATATTACTCTACTGTGAGGCATACTGTAGTAGGCCTGTTTATGTTGTAATCATTTGCTTGCCATAACATATGTATCTATAGGCCTTATGAGGGGTTGTTAATTGTATGTGAAGTTTTTCATTGTGTATTTATGGTGAGGGGACTGGGGATGTAATCTAGGTTAAACCCATGTGAAGATAAACATTTTAAGCAGCGGTGGTGTCTTCAAGTGTTTGATTTTGTGGGACTCTAGTGTTTTCATGTATGTTGTTAGATATATATTTATATTGAAATAATCGTATAGCTGTACAACATTGCTATGTTACAATGTTGCACAAGCAGCAAGGTGAAGGTTTTGTTTTGGACTGTGGTAGGGGGCCAAGAGCTTCACTGTGACATACTGTACATACTGTATGTCTGTTTGTGTGTAAGTGCGATGTGCTTAGGAAGTAATCCATGCCTGAAGAAAGATTTTGCAAGGTGCTTGATCAACCAAGTGACTGCAAGTTCTCACAAGCCATTGCTCATTTAGACAAACATGTTACTTCACAAACATTAGAAGAATATTATGGCCATTGACCAAGTATTTGGGGTACATGGGGTGTTCTGTCTCCTTCACCCGAATTGTTAAGTTAGATCAGATTTAACGACACACCAACATGAATGTGTTATATAGTGTCAACTAGATGAAAAAATAAAGTTCAAATACGGTTCAAGTTCGGTTTCAAATACAGTTCAAATATGGTGAAAGTCTGTCCCTTTAGTCGCCTCTTACGACAGGCTGGGAGAACCCTGGGCATATTCTACAACCCCCAGCCCACAGGGGCCCAAATTGTTGAGGAAAGCATGCTGGGGACATGGGAAACACGTTCCGGTATGCACAAAACACAATGGTACTAATATTCAGCAACTTAGAGGTTACATCATGATGTTGCAATGTCTCTAGATGTTCGGACACACAAAACCCTAATACTCTCACCCTAACCTAACCCTTATCCTGACATTGACCTTCATGTAGACTTTTTGGAATATAGATGTTGAAACAAAGAGATGTTGGAACAGAGAGCAGTCCCCAGCACAGCTTGTTGTTGCTGGCCCATTTTCATGTTCTAATGCAATAACATGAGGAAATGAAAGGGCGACAGATTGGCTCAATTTCCCCCACCCCCTGATACCTCTGGTGCTCAGTCTGGGAAGGTGGACAAATCGGAGAGAATCTTGGGGAAAGGGAGGGAAGACAATTCAGGGGAAATAAAAACTTGCTCATCCATGGACGTTTTTGAAGTCTGTACATGCCAGGTGCTGTTGTTAATTGTCCACAAGTCTCTCTCTTTTGAGTTGTTACATCTTGCATTGATTGTATAAGGTATGATATGGTCGCCAATATTTTCATCATCATAGTCTGTATCTTCATATTTTACTGTTCTCAAGATTATACACTTCCACAAAGTTAGATCACTTTTGAGAAAAAGATGCAAAAGTAATGATATGGAGTACAGTATATTCTGTATTTTAATAGAATTCTTTTTTATTTCTTAAACTAGGGCTTTAAACATACTTGCCAGTTTGTATGCAGCTTGGCACAGTATATACCCATGTGCTATACACAACTGTTATGTAGTACTTCAGTAAGAAACCACACAGAGCATAATAAAAGTATGACTGTCCTTGAAGTGAAGTTTTAAGAAAGAGGAAGAAACATAGAAAATACATCTTGTCAATGTTTTCTTTTATGTAACATATTTGCTTATGTTGTTAATGTTTATACATGCCATGGTTGTCAAACAGAAATCTTTTATGAAATTGTCAGTTGTTCATATACAGGTACTTTATTTGTGTCAAGTGTGATTATTCTCCACATTACAGTTCCAGTACATCAAATAAGTAGTTTCTTGACAACTTCCTACATCATGCAGGTAAAACATGATATTTTCATGTCATGTGACTATAAGACTTAATCTTAGTCTTTATTTCATGTCTTCAAAACAGATAAATCCTGTCTCTGCTGTGATTGTAATCGTGACCATTTGTTCATCATGTTGGACCATGGCCCTGTCTCTGCCTGGGTTCGTTTCTACATCTATGCTATTCATGGATATGCAACTGAGGTAATGTTTACTGCCAGCTGGGAGTTTGTGGTGAACCTCAACTGGCGTTTTCCAGGTGTAACCAGCGTGTGGTCACTATTTATTTACGGTGCATCTACATTGGTGATAGAAAAAATGTACCTCAAGATGAAAGACACAGTACCTCTAATCATTCGTCTTGTTATTTATGTCCTTTGGATCTATCTATGGGAATTTTCTACAGGTCTCCTGCTAAGCCAATTTAATGCATGTCCGTGGGATTACACTCCATTTGAATGGGACTTCTTTGGACTCATTACTTTAGAGTATGCCCCGGCATGGTTTTTCGGGGCATTTGTAACTGAACAAATCTTAATTAAGCACACTCTACGTTTATATTTTGGAAACTCTACAGATACACAACTTGGAAATAAGAAGAAAGAGAATGGAATTCCTGCAGGGCATAAAAAAGACCATTAGATGATCTTTGGATGGGGCCATATATTGCCAAAAGAGTTCTTAAGATTTTTTCCCATTACACTTTAGAATGGAGAGAATTAAAATTGTTCTGTAGTTCTGGGTGCTTGATAAGACAATATATGTTCAGGTTTTGGAATTTGCTGGAACAAGCTGTTGGTGTGTCAGTTGTGCAAATGTTTTGAAACCTTTTATGTCACAGTAATCAGAATAAAACATCCTAACTAGAGGCTGATTGGTTTTGGAACTGTTTACACATTTTACCTATGTCATCTTTCAATGGCAACATAAAAATGTTGCCGTATTGGGTGGTAAGGGCAGTGTAGATACACGCACAAAGTTACGTGAAAGTGAGGCAGTGTGTACAACTGGTGCTATTCATGTGCACTAATACGTTTCCATAGTTGTAGCATGCAAAGCACATATTGAAGGTCTCAACATAATGTTCCTTCAACATGGCTGTGTAAACAGAAGGGCATGTCACATGACATGGGTCTATATGAATAGTGAGGAGAGACTGAGAGAGAGAGGGTGATGGAATTGATGACAATACTGGAGCAATAAGTATAATTGTGTATTATTTGGTATTCTGTTGTTACAATTTTAGGTGAGACAAAGATAATTACAATCATGAGATACTCAGCTGTGGAAGGCTTTTGGTTCGTGAGGGAAGTTCCTATGAACTAAATGGTATCATCTCAAGAAAATAGAAACTTTCAGATTTTGAAGATGGTCAAGGAATGCAAAGGTTAAAACAAACTATTTGAATTACTTATCTGTACATGCCTGGCAGTTTGTCTGCTCAGAGAATTTCACCTTCACCATAACATCAATATCCAACTGCTCTTCTATAAACTGCCCCCTTCCAATCAGAGTCCCTCCCCCCTCCCCCCTTCCAATCAGAATCCCTCAGGCTAACTGTACACTTTAATCAAACACGCACAAAGAGTTAAGACTGATAAAATTCAAAGCAGTGTGCAAATTTGAACAGGCAAAGGGGGCAGGTCACAGGAAGGGTACAGATTTAGAATAACAAAGTGATAAATTGTGGGAAACATACAAAATGTTCAAAAGGGCATGATTCCATTTGCCATAAAGACTTGCAAATTAGTGCTGGGACCGGTAAGCCAATTTTGAAAATGAATACTTGCAAAATATTTGCGAATAGTTAACGAATACTGGCAATAATGGTAAATGCCAAAAATTTTGTTGAACCAATTGTAGCGACTAGCGAGATCAGGAGTGAGATGTGTTTCGCGGAACTAGTTGTAGCGGGAATGTGAGTGTAACATCAACCAGCCAATCACAACTTGTGACACAGTCAATACAAATTTTGTGTGTACCCTTGTCAATGGAAGTCCCCATTGAGTTTGTGTTATGTTCACGAGCCCTGCTTGTGTCTTGGTATCTCCTCATCCCATCTTGATCTTGTTGTTGGTGCCTGCGGCAGTTTATTTCTTTGAGACACCGCAAATGTTTCAGTCAGTAATTTTTAATAACAGTTTGTTCTTTGTCTAAAATACAAACAACTGGTGGATCAAGGTGATCTTGAGATGACACAGTTGTAAGATACCTGAGGGAGCGGATTGAAAGGCTTTTTTGCAAGTATTCGCATGATCATTCGTAACCGATTTTCTTCAGTTGCATACGGTCAGTGAGTACTCGCTATTCGGTGCCAGTACTACAGTATTGCAAAGCCTTTTTAAATCAAGGCTGGAGACAGTGTAGCAGCAAAAAGTTTGGTTTTGGGCACAACTTCAGGGTATTTTATTTTAAGGCTTGACAAGTTGAGTGCTGTGCAGTTCTAATTTTGTGTTTTCCAGGTGCACAGTAAATAATTCATTGTACCATGATGAGGCATTACTATATTTGTGTGCACAAACTTTAAGAAAACTAAAACATTCCTTCCAGCTGTCTCATTTTTTTTAGTCCCATTTTTTTTTCTTTTTTACAAATTTAGGTATTATAATAAGTTGTGTACTAGAGACTTGACACAACTTATATAGCATTTTAATTGCTGTTAGAGTTAAAGCTCTGTAGACATGTAATAAATTCAGTTGTTCTACTACTAGATTAAGATCCCCTGATCAAAAATCTGCTGGAATTATTTGAATATCTTTTACTGTTCTCAAGATATTTCTCTTCAAAGTTTGACTGTTTGTGGGAATTGTTCATTAGCTATGCAAAAATATGATGTGGAGTGTTGCACAGTGTCTGTATTTCTTTTATTATTCCTTTATAAACTAACTGTTCTTTACTTAATAACTAGTTCCTAGTTTGGTGTTTTATGCAGATATTTTCAAAGAACTAAAAAGCTACTGTACTTCCAAAATTAATCCCTCAGGGCATCCCAAAATTACAGCTATCCTTGAAATGAAGGCTAAACTAACAAAGGATAGCATTATACCCAGTTGACAGGTCCCTCTCTGTGTGTCACAAATTTTCATAAGCAGCTCATGTTTATTCATGATGTAGGTGAGAAATTGTCTTGTAAAATGGTCAATATTTGATGGATTTTAATGGGAATTGCGGCTATTTTTTATCAGTTTAAATGCTTTTTACACAAAATAGGCAAGCATCACATTTACCTGTCTACAGACCTTTAATCACTAGTGTTTTACTGATTGTCAGTTTTTAAATTGATATTGGCCAATACTAATCATATTGGTTCCCCATCGAGTCAGTAAAGTGTTCCTTAAAAGCCATAATACAAGCTGATATTGCTGGACAAGTGAAACAACACAGTAGAAGTACACAACAGCATACATTTTTGTGTAAAGTACTGTATATGCCCATCTCTCAGATTGTTTATGGGATTGGTATCAGCATCATCGCTGAAATTAAAGTAACAAATAGAGCCCATCAGAACAACACTTACAGTCGCTGCTCAGGATTTTATTTCTGTCCGGAATTGCAAAGCAAGCTATCACTTGAATGATTGCGTTTATACGCTCACAACTTGCAAGTTTTATCATGCCTATTGTGACTCATTGCATCACAAGTTTTGCATGCATATTTGTAGCCTTTTTTCTTCACTTTAATAAATAGTACTACAACTGTATTCACTGAGGCTAATTCTGTAAGCAAAAAATCTGAATTCATCAGGATATTAACTTACACTCAATACACAATTTGTATTTGTTAACGTATAGCCAGTCATCTTAGGAAAAGCTGTTGTCTTTCCATGTGTGCAATGTTAAGCAGATTTTTTTACTTTTACAGTAGATCAATATTACACATTCATGGCTTGAGGTTAGCAGTGTGTCAAACTGAAACTTCCATAGCAATTTGGTGTCATTTATCCTACCAGTTAACCCTACTTTCAGTTTCAGATCCATTATGTATGTAGAAAAGTTCCCAACAGCGATGCTGACTACCAGAGTTGTAACTGTAGCCACAGTGGGTGCAGTGGGCTTGCCAGCCTGGCAGATGTGTACACTGTACAGTATTCCCCCTGCACCAATATTGGCTGCACTTGTACCAATATCGCCGAACTTTTGCAAGAATTCTTTGTCAAACTACATAAAAACTGTACGTTATTAACTATTCATATGTAGGATCATAACAAAAACAAATCATAAATATTAAACAAAAACTGACTAAAACAAGTTTGATTACCATGCAGGTCAGACAACCAAAGTCATTGGGGCTTTAGTGTGTAATTTCACTCTCTTAAAACTCACAGTCATATGGACTTACTGTGTAAAAGTGAGAAGATTCCAGTTTAAGTGTTGTCGTTCAATATGAATATTCGTATATTGAAACCAATTTAACAGTCAAGAGATAACTTCAAATTAGGCTCATGAATATATTGAAAGTGGATGGCATTCATTATTGGGTGCAGGTGTTAGAGTATGAAGGGGAAAAGAGATGTGCCTACAGTATTCGACACCTGCTATGAAGGTTAGCAGTGGGCAGTCACTGTACACTCTGGGACTGCCAGTTTGTACCTTGCTGTTTATAACTGATCCACTTTGTACCATTTGGTACTAATTTTATCACCAAGTAAACAAAATATGAAGACTAAAACTGGTTTTGAAGAAACATGAAAGTAGATGAATTTTCATGGTATTTTCCAAGTTTGTTCAAACTGTTCAATATATCTAAAACGCCTGAAAAATGAAGATTATATAACACCTTTTCAAATGATAGACAATCTGCTAAAGATACTTTATTTTGACACTTTTCTTGGAGCCTACCACTGAAAATGGTCTAGTTACAGTAGAACCTTACATGTACTGATTACCTGTACAGCAACCTAGTGGTTAATCATTCAGATTGTAAATTTTGCCAGTTGCTTTTTCAAATGTCAAAATTCATATATGCAGTACAAAGTAAGAACTTTCAGTTCTGATGCACATACTCACAAGGGGGCTCCCTGCTTCTATTCTATCACTAGGGACAAATATCACTGAACACACTCCATGGTTGAACGGGTTCCAAGGATGCAAAACTTATGCAGACCATATAAAGTTTAGATTACCTTTTTGGTAGAAAATGTATTTCAACTGGCTGAGAATTGATCGCCAGTGACATGGTGACATTCTGTGACAAAATTTGCCTACCTGAAATTGTGTGACATTTTGTGACATTCTGAGAATTTAGTGACAAGTTGTGACAAAAGACCAGTAAAATATTGTGACAGAACATGAAAAGAAAATATTCTTGCTGTAGTCAATACTATTGACATGACAGCCCCACTACCCAAGTTAATTTGGTCGGTACATTTAGCTCCAGAAGTGGCTTTAGGCAGCACTTTCAACATTACCTGAGATTGCTTTCTTCATTTTCAAACTTTGGTTACAAACTGAGCCATAAAACCTCATCTAAAACTAACTGATTCTTCATTTTCAATGTATGTCAATGTTCACTAAACTCATGTTTAGTACATGGACAGTAGTTGCTTTGTTCAGAGAATGGTACTTGTCCTAAGATTAGTCATAGACCATTATGGTCTAATTTCTTAAATCAGGTGATAATGACTTATAAGACAGAAGCACCCTGTATATTATATAGAAACAGAGAATTCATCTGTTGATGAGACAACAGAGTTTGGCAGAGTCTAATTTATCATTTCTGGCCTAAATGAGTACAACAGTAACATCAATCTTTATTTGCCTTGTTCATCCAGACCTGTTCCAGCACAGAGTAGGCTTTGCTCTGACCATATGGAACAGTTCTACATTGCCATATGTAGCATTGAGAGCAATGTTGAGCAGTGTCCATATATAGCTTCCAGTTGCCGATTGAGGGGCGTGACAGCCCCCCCTCCCCATTGGTTGCATGCGTGAAAGAATGGTAGAGGCAAAAAGAAGTGCTTCAAAATTTGTCAGATATAGCACCATTTTGCATCTCAGCCCTCTGCCAAAAGCAAAACTTTTTTCAAAGGGAAGGGACACCCTCCCTAGGGCCCCTCCCCCAGGACATTGATCAATCAAACCATGTCCTCCTGTATTGGAAATCCTAGATATGCCCCTGGCTTCAGTGACCAGTGATTTACCCCATCCCTCTTCACTCCCACCCCCTGTAAATGTGATAAAAGCACTTTTGCTGTGACATTAGTTGTAAAAAGCCCTAAAGAAGAAGTGACAGTTTTGGCTTGCCTGTGGCTAATTGGTAATTTTGTGACGTGACATATTGTATCTTGTCATCAGACATCAATCCATTCTCTGAACTGGTAACACTTTATTGGTATTTTAAGATACATTTTGCCGAACGTTTTCGGGGCTGCTTTCAGAATTATATACCTTTTGTCTTCAGTAGACCTACCTCTTCTTTCAAGATATCTTAAGTTGGTGGATAATTTACAGAAAGTTCTGTCACTAAGGGATCATGCACTTTTGCATCATTTTAATAAATGTACAAAACATTCTCCTTGTGGTCTCCCCCCCCACTCTAAGCTACATATGATTTCATTTAGCCAGAGACCCCCCAAATAGCCACCACAAAGACTACCAAAATAGCCATCCCACATTGAAAGACCTCATAAGCTGTTACTCTCCTGGATCGTGAGCAGAGAGGCTTTAAAATTTCTTCAAGTTTAAAATGAATGAGAGCTACTGTCTAAAACTTTTGGAACAGAACTGTTCTGGCAATTACTACATCAAAATGGTACAAACAGTTAACTTTCCACTAATGCATGGCTATCATTGCAGGTCAAAACTTGCTGCCAACTTTTGTCCAAAGGCTAAGGTTGGGTTTCTCAGGGTAACCAGGAATTCTTTATGCACTATGACTATTTCCATTGGTGTACTTCTATCGTCACTCTGTATCTCAACTGAGAATGTTAATTGTTTACATGCTCTCTTGCCATTGTTTATTTGTTGCTTGCTTAATATTTATCCGTGATATATTTATTAAATGGTGGGGGGGGGGGGGCTGGGCTAACTCTGTTAGGGCCAATTTCGAAGCTACCAGTGTCCTGTGTATGAAACTTTCAGTCTAAAAAAGGTGTGACATCTGATTGATATTAAAGAACTTGACTGGTTATATTTGACTTTCTGTGGGGAGAAAAAGGGACCCAGCTGGAAATCCAGATGTTTAGCATTGATAATAGCTTGTATGGATGTGATGTGTGGTATGAAAGATTTCTGTCAAAGCACTTTAAGCTGGGCTGACACTTACATGAGTTATTTGTAAATTGTTGTCTGGATCAGCTCAGCAGATGGCAGGTACTGTAGGTTTGTGGGAGCTGTTGCATAGAAATTGAACTAAAATAGCATTTCATGCTGAAATATTTGTAACAATAATATTTACTTAAAAATACCAAAGTACTACAATTTACCTGATGCAACCAGGTCATACTTTATGATATATTATGAGAAGTATGTTAATGTTGTGGTCATCAACAGTGTTTGTCATTTGGAGGGAGAAGTACGTGTAGTGACAACTTTACCATGGTATAGAAATTTGGAAAGTAACAGTGGAAAGAAAGAAGAACATAATAAAAATTAAAACTCAGATAACATGACATTACCATGTAAAAATCAAAACTTATGAAATCACATCAAGCAAAAAAAAAAAAAATCATCAGCAAAAATGCCAGCGGTTCTGTAGCACCTTAAATGACGTGTCAACACACTGCTTTGTGTTTGTGGAACTTTGTGATAGATTGTTATAGAAAACAAAGTAGAAGGCAGAATTGAACATAAAAAGTAAACATGTCACTTGACCCAGATATAGGCTTAGGAAAATATGCAGTCAGAGACTGGGAAAAGAGCACTGAATTTGGCCATTTAAACAGAGGCAACTTGCCATTGCAAGTAGCAGATGACCTGGCTACTCCTATCTCGTCCACTTTATCCGGTAACCTGTGATATATACAGTCAGTCTTCCACAATCCCACAGTCTTGGGATTGCAAATGATTTTGGCATGCAAATTTATGCTAAAAGTACTGCTTTTTTCCATCCAGAGAAAATATAGTATTGAATCGTAATCATAAGAGCTTAAGAGGGCGGAAAATCTATATTTGCAGGAAGGCAGATATTGACATTATATAACATTTTTATGTAAAAATAAAGTTATCATTCTATGCATAAAAGGAGTTAATACTTAATATTACATTCCGGATTGACTTATTAAAGGTGGATATGAAATGTATAATCTGTAGCCATGACAGTGAGAAATGGTTTGTGTGAATACTTCCCATTGGTTATGACTGAAACAGATTACTGTGACCAAATATAACATTCATATTAAAAAGATGTTTTGTTAGATGTTTTACATGTGCTCAAGGTTTACTTTCTTGTTTTTGGATCTTGATTGTTTCCTTAATGGATTTCATTTTACAGAATAGTTTTGATTATGTTCTAGAAGTTGGAAATGAATTTCCTTTGTAACTCTTGGGTTTTGGTATTGTATGTGTACATATTTGTAATAGGTTTGTTGCAAATGTTTTTAATATGAAAATTCTAGATGTGCTCACTTTATTATGTTTATGCCATCTTTTGTGTTCTTTGTTTGAAGAAAAAGTGCCATGATAGTATAACTGATATTTTAGGATTTAGGATCATTAAACCCCAAAATGATGTATTACTGTGTTGATATGGAACAAGTGGTGATAGCAGGCCTTACAGTACTTTACCAACACAGTTTTCTGTTAGGTTAATGGGGACATTTCACTTTTCTTTGGAGAGCTCAGTACCTTGCCAAGGTTCTGAGCTCTCCAAAGAAAAATGAAACTCACTGCTTGGTTTAGTATTATACTTTAGGCTGTAGTTAAATTTATTGAACCCTTTCATTAGTGTGGTTGCATGTACAGTATACTGTACCAGTGAGTGAGTATCTCCTTGATTGCTCTGTTTGGTAAGATACTGTATCTCTTACCAGTATTTTCAAATGACTTTGTAGTACTGTTGACATGCCTGTATCATCTTCAATAAAACTAGCTGTTTTGTTTATTACACATGTAGTTCATGGTTGTTAATTTAAAACTGTTTTTAGTGTGCTTCCTTGTACTACACAGTCCTGAACATTTACAATGACAGTAGGATCTATACATTACTGTTTTACACATGTTGTCATTATCAGGTGACTGTGTGTTAGAAATATCATAATTTAATGAATAAGAATATTTAAGTTATTTTATTGTATTTTGCATCTGAATTATTTGGTGGCATTGTTTCTCTCTTTTAACTTTTCTGTTTATTATGAATCTCGGAGTTGTTCTTTCTTTTTTCAAATGCAACAAAAGGAAATGTCAGCTCATTTCAACATTAAAAAGTTTTTTCACATGCAAAAAACAAATTCCATCATGATTGTAGGAATGTCAGAAACCAAAGACTAATTGTGAACGGACAAAATATATATGATGGTGAATTGTGTATTCTAGTATTTAATTCATGTTTTATAAATTTCACAGCTTGTCTACATTTGATTTGATCGAATATGTCCAGCGATTTTATCTGGAAGGCTGGATCAGATATATGGATCATTGATGTCTTTGCTCAGAGATTGTTGTTTATTCTGGATCAAATGTAAAACTGTTTCAACCATTTTCAGACTGGTTGTTTTTGACATTGTTATAGACATAATTTAACCAGTTAAAAGCTGTGTCATTTGAAAGTGTCATGATATTTGGACACGGTATGATGGTGATGTTTTCGCCATCTGTTTGGTTAAATCATTACTCAGAAACAATTTTAGCTACAATATTATCTTTTGTACATATTGTGTGACCTCGCAGAATCAGACAAGGTTTGTCCTATGCTCAATTATATATCTACATCTAATTAATTGAAGTGTTTTATTCGATACTGTAGATGTTGGTTCTGATATAAACCATATGCACTAATGTCGCACCAACATCATATTAAAGGACAAGCAATGATGCTAGCTAGATAAGGTATATGACTTTGATACATACATACTGTATGCACAATGCAGCCTTTGAAAGAGCTAGCGGATATAGGTCCTTATCCAACGGGTACAAAACTAAACTTACTCCCTGTAAGTTGCAGTGATAGGCGCTTACCTCAGATGAGGGCACACTTTCTTTTCTGTATATTATGTGACTTCACAGAATCAAACACGGTAAATCCTAAGCTCAGTTATATTGTCATCTGAGTACTTTATTTGTTTTAATAATGTGGTTGTTACTTTTGATATAGACCCTATGCACTGATGTCACACCAACATTGTATTAAATGACAAGCAATGAAGCTAGCTAGATAAGGTACATGACTTCGGTACTGTACACATGCTGTGTGCCTGGTGTAGTCTTTAAACAGCAGCGTAGCCCATTTTCTGTTTGGGGGATGGAGGGAAGGTGGATCTCCGAATGGGAGGTCTGGTGTATGTTCTACCGATAATTTTACAACAGATCAACATATCTCCTATCAGTGGGAGTGGGGGGAAAAGGGGCTCTTAGATTTCATGGGGGTTGGAGCCCCCAAGCCCCCCCCCCCGGTAGCAATGCCACTGCCTTGGAAAGTGCTAGCAAACATTGGCCCTAATCCGATGGGTACAGAACGTAGATGATGGTAAGTTGCAATGATAGGTGCTTACATTAGATGAGGGTGCACTTTCTGGTCCATGACATCATATGCTTAAGGTCTATACTCTGGATGTATGGATGTTATGTACTCTGGCTGTAGTATTTATTGACATTTTACCTCTTATGTAATAAGTATAGGGATCAAAGGTGTTGGTAACATTCACAAAAGTATGAATAAATAATAGTGTGCAAGAGGTGTGAGTAAACAAAAATGAGGCTGCAATATTGGCTTTAAAGTGCAATGTATTGTGTTTGTTCGAGTGAAGAATTTATACCCTTCGGGGGTGGAACTTTGTGTAGAGGTATTTTTTAATTGATGGAGTTAGGCCAACTGGGTGAAATGTATCCTGTACCATGAGAAAAGATGGAAAATTTTAACTGAAAAGGGAACTTAAAGATCACTGGAATATGACATAGAAAATTTTCATGTAATGTGTGTGTGGGGGTGGGGGAGAGGGGATTGTTCAAGCAATTATTTGTTTGCTATGAAGTCTGTATACAGTGGTATGGAAACATACCAAGTTAAGTTGCTCTGGTTGAACTGTCCGAGTTGTCAGCTTATATAAGAGAATGAAAGAAAGAAGGAGTTCTGTGAAATAAATACGCCAGCAATTGACAACATTTTTGTTGGTATGGAAAAAGTTTAAAGCATTCAAAGGGTTTCAATTAGACCCACAGATTGACTTGATTTTTATCAACTGAGTTGCAAGAACGAAAGTGGAAACTGTTGCAAAATCAACTATGAGTAAATTACAGTTGGGCTGAATATTAGATGTTAAAAGTTGTTCAGAGTACTGTACAAGGATGATACTAGACACTGAGGCTGTTGTCAACAATATCCCTAGTCTGCCATTTTGTTTTGTGGTAGTTAGGTACATCATCCAACAGTTGCAACTTAACTGAAAAATTCCTGTTCTCAGGTTAACAAAGTCTCTGAAATATCCTAGGAATACATTTTAGGACATCTCATTATACTATAGTTTTATTCTCAAGTCCCATGGCGCCATCTCTCTTGGCAGTGTGTGGGGATTCTGCAGTTGAATAACTCATTTACAGGGAATAACTAATGTGTCAGAAATATAATGAGTCTGCAGTCGTATGTCAAAACCTCATCGAGAAAATTGAAGAAAGTTTTACTTTTGAAAGCAAAAAGCTGTCAGTTGTTAAAATTAGTCAAGGTAGGCAAATATATACAGAGAATACTTGATGTTCAGTTGGGATCAGAAGTTGATTTTGTTTCATTACAATATTGTATTATTGTATTACAATATTGTTTATCTAATTCGCACTTAATGGAGTACCGGTAATAATTTTAAAGGCTTGAATGATATAAATATAGAAATATATGGAAATTATATCATTAAATAGTCTTGTGATTATTTTTTAATGTTTTGGGACTGGTAAAGTGATGACTTCTTGACATTCGACCTCTATTCAAATCAGATAACATTTCATCTGGCATGCAGCAAAATCCATATCAAAAGTAGATGCGTGGAAGAAATTCAGTTCCAACAGGGAAAGGCTCTGAACAATTCTGGTCTCTTTGTTGCAGATTAGTGCATTACATAAAGAATTGCTCCTGTCTGTTCCGTTATTAAAATGCTTTGATATGGGAAAACCATTTCGTGCAACATATTCAGCGAGGAGATAGCTTATGCAGAGAAGTCGCTGAATATCAGCGGAGGGAGTTGCTATCAAATACGGTGCAAGTAATGAGGTACATTTCATTACTGTCAGTAACCCTTACAGTATTTCAGGGCTTCGAAAGCTGTGAGCCGACGCCAATGCGTTGAAAGAAATTTTAATTGAGATACCAAATAAATTTTTTCAACAGCAACAGCCCCTCAGTGCTTCGCCCACCTTTGAGATCTGCCACTGTATTAATTAAGGTGCGTACACACCAAAACCGAAATCTGCTGCGATTTGCGGGCGGGAGGCGATTTTTTTCCAGTAGTAATAGTGGCAATTTTATTTCAATGAAAATTTACAAAATCGCGCCATTCTATCCGAGATAACAAATTAGGCGTCCCGCCCAAAATGCAGCAGATGTCGGTTTTGGTGTGAACGCACCTCTCGTTTTCATTGCGGGTCCGCGCGAAGCGCGCCGAGAAAAATCTTTCTAGAATTTTTTATTTGATACTAATGCTTTGCTTCATTTTACATTGGAATTTTTTTCATATTACAAGTTCCTTCTATAATGTCTCTGGTCTAGCTTCCGTTCTTTACCAAGGCCTGAAAAAAGTGAAGGAAGTGCCCCTTATGCCCCCCGTACTCCCGCCTAAGACAGCAAAGGAAAGAAACAGAAAATCGTCATCCGAGAATTTTGGGAAAACAGAGATTAAATGAATGTACAGTTAAGTTTCTTGACAACCTTAGCATAACCTGTACCCGTTGGCCTCATTGCCAACGGAGGGAGTCAGAAAAATACATGGTATTTTATATGACAACCTTTATGATGTAAATTTGAAAACGGCAGTGAAAGTATTCGACCCTTGTAATTCAGGCCCGTATGCGGGGGGGGGGGGTTCAGGTGGTTCGGACGAACCCTCCGGCAAGATCTGGAGTTCCGCTTTTTAAAACTCTTAAGTAGTATATGATGAGACGTTTGGTGTTTTATTATGTCCCCCATGGTGTTCAAAAGCCCTTGAAAAATTTCCTGTTGAAGTTTGACTATGTTCATAAGCATAATTATAATTAAAAGGGTGTTTGCTTCCACCGAAATGGGTCGTCCTGAGCTAATTAAGGGAACGTGTGACAAAAAGGGGTGCCGGGAGTTGCCGGAAATAAGAAAAATTTTTCTCAAAACGCAAGAAAGATGGACCTGTAGAGTGTCATATCCAGCCTCTGAAAATGAAAACAGGTAAACAGTGGGAGGGAGCAAGCATTCGGACGCCCTAGACAACTTCAGGGTGGAGCCAACAGGGATGGGCATGACTGGCCCCTCGTCGGGGGAAGGCTGGCACCCGTAGAGGAAACTTTACCAAATTCGTTGGGAGCCTTAATCCGTACTGAAATAAATGTAACCCTGATTAACTTCAGTTCCCCCTTAAAAGCCGATAAAATATGTAAACTCAACAACCTTCAGTCGTCCAGATGATCTGCATGTTGATATTGACCATAGGGAGGGCAGATTCTTCAATAAAGACACCAAATTTTTCAATGCGTTTACAAAGAAACCCACATTTTTCAAATTTTCTGCCATGAAATTCCATATTTTCTCCAATATTAGCTCCAGGTTTTCAAATATTCATTAAAAGAAAGCCAAAAAATTTGTCGAAAAATTTTCCCATGTCGTCGCAGAGCCTTAAGCCGGCTGCCCACTTAGCGACCAACGGCTTGCGAACTCTTGCGACCGCCTTTTCTTGCGAGCTCTTGCGATCATCTGCGCTTGGACCAAATCCTGGCGCCACCCCTGCAATCAGATGCCCAATTAAATTCACTAATTTGTACTCCCTCAGCATCACTGTGAACAGCTATGCTGAACAAGTAAATTTCAGTCCCCTGGAAATTTCCAAGTGGTACCATCCGGGGACCGCTAGTGTGCAAGGCAGTAAACTAAGCCACCCGGCCAACTCCACCCTCAAATTTAGAGATGGTGATTTCTTTTCAGTCCATTTCGACCGTTTTTTTTCTCTCTCTCTTTTTTATCCTGTTCTGTACTGACTACATGTCATGGAAATTTCGGGTACTTTGGTGTACAGTTTCAAGGCAGTATATTTTGAAAGGTGTGGAATGATATATACCACGACGTCGCGCGAATATTAAGACTTGGCACATTCCATCGAAGGTGGGTTAAATTTCAAACAACCCCGAATTCGATGCATCCTTCGTGGCACACTCTAATCAGATGTCAAACGGGGAGTTTTGAGTTTCGACTGGATCGAGAACTACAGTGAAAGATTCCTCAATAAAGATCCGAAATTTTCCACTTTTCCTTCAAAAACCCCAAATTTTTCAAATTTACTTCAAGAACAGCCCCAAATTTTAAGTTTTTGCCAAAACAGTTCAAAATTTTTCGGAGCGCTGAGCTCGACGAAAATTTTACGTTTCTCTTCTTTTTTGGCAACTCATCGCCTTTGTCGGAGCATGGGGTGTTGACCCCCGTCGGTGAGCTTGACCCATCGGTCAAATCTTGGCGCCACCCCTGCTTATTTTTACAGTGTATGGTACGGTGCAGATATGCATAAAGCCTGCACAACCAATATCAATTTATTTTACGATATTATAATTATAACTGGGGGCGATTTTCTGTTCTTGCACCTGGACGGCAAAGTCTCTAGCTACGCCACTGACTACGATACCCTTATGCAGGAACTGGTTACTGAGGGC
Source organism: Holothuria glaberrima (assembly GCA_009936505.3). Lineage (NCBI taxonomy): Eukaryota > Metazoa > Echinodermata > Holothuroidea > Aspidochirotida > Holothuriidae > Holothuria > Holothuria glaberrima. The sequence continues at coordinate 17,067 of WURT03655788.1, forward strand.
ATACCTTGATACGTATCATTCCAGAGAGTCTGCCCAGAATTCTTCCAGGAATTGTTGAATAAGGTTGGACCAAAGATCGAGAAGAAATGTACTAGAATGATGGTACCCATCCCTGCTACAGTTAGTCTGATGATTACACTCCGTTTCCTAGCAACAGGTTTATTGACTTGAAGAATTTTCCCATAAAGAGGGTACTCCTACTGGACTTTTTGAAAAATTACTGCACATCTAGGCCTACACAAGATCTCTTCTCAGGCCTATATATCTTCCATCTTTCAAATTTGAAGACCATTTTCAGAAAACGTAGCCGGAAAAGGTAGCCTCCAAAAGAGGGTGGGTTGGGGGTAAAATCTTACCTTAGGGGTAAAATATTTAGATATGAACACATCACTTCTAGCCTATACACAAAATTTGCTCAATTTTTTTTGGGGGGTGGGCTTAGAAAAGGTTTAAGGACTAAAGCCCTCCCTATATACCCCCTGTAGAACCGACCCGAATGAACTAAGCCAAAAGTAAGTTTTAGTATTTTATATAGGGGCTACGGGCTTGCAGCGCTGGATACACTAGGTCTATTTTAAGGACCTTTTCATAGACAGGATAACAAGTATACATTTCCCTACATTGTGAAGAGCACCCTTCAGTGGATGAGATCCAGGGTAGGGTACATACCAATTAACGTGAACCTTTTTTACTAGATCAAGACTAAATCCCAATGTACGAAACTCAAACATATAGTATTTATCAAACTGATTTTGTGTGAAAATGAAATTGGTTTCAATTCCCAAATGAAGATGGTTGCAGGTGTCAAAGGTGATAAAGACGGGGAATCTCAATGTTTAACAATAGTATGTTATTGTAAACCATGAAAATGGGCAGGTATGTTTTTCTGAAGATCTCTTTTTCTAGTCCACAATGTCCACGGGCCGTATATACGCGTCATTCCATAAATAAGTGGCCAGTTTGTGACATTTTGGGTAAAAATTGGATTCTGTATTAAAAAGGGAAGGTAAAAGAAGTAATACGTAAACAGAAAGATAATATCATTCCTCAGTATGTACACTGAAACTAAAGCATAATTGCATCACGAAAATAAAAATATTGAATTAAAATGGTATTTTGTGTTTCACGTGTAAAGGGGACACCAAAGCCAATTTTTAGAATAATGTGCCATATATCATGCAGTTCATGAGATACATGCCCTTCTTAGCTTATACTTTGTTCATTACCATTTACACACTTAAATCAGTTGCAAAAAATTATATGCATTTCCTTTATTGCAATTTTTATAGTCTCGTGTATGACGGGGCACCATTTCGGTGTCCCGGGTAAACATTTACACGGGGAACACCGAGACTTTCCAAAAATTATGTATGTTTAAGTTGTTCATTCTTTCCCAAATCCAGATACATAATAGGTAGTGCCAAGGTAAAGTGTAGCAACACAATTTGGTTTCCCACACTTTTTTCCGGTTTGCCACAATCCACGTTATCCACAATATGTTCCACATATAAACGATAAAAGTGGGACACCAAAATTTTGGTTTTTGTTAACACGTGAAACCCATGAACTCTGCTCCAATGTACTT
>WURT03655810.1:0-18648 GCA_009936505.3 Holothuria glaberrima
GTGTTTGTCTGAAGGGTACTATTTGTTGAGTCCATAATCACACAAGTCATGAGCAAAGGTTAGATGCGGTTGTCAGAAATCGTTAAAAAGAAATAGAGGGATTGCTGACAAGTCACCGAGGCCCAAAGCACCATAACAATTTTGTCCCAGAATAGGAGAGTCAAATCTGTTAATGCCAATGACAAAAACCATCAACTTAAACTTGAAAAATAATATTTTGTATCAGTGAGAGATGATAAAGTGCCAAAAAGGGGAATCAGTAATATGTAATTGGTGAAAGCTTCCCAACACATTGCATGATTTGTTCATTTGATAAACTTGACTCATTAATGAATGACAGAGTTTACCTAAGGCATTTCTAACAAGATTTGATAGTGAAGTAAATGAGATATTTTTTAAATGAAACACCACCTAACATGACATCTTTTCTCCCTTTCAATAGCTCCATCTTACAGCGTAAACAACGTGATATCGTTCACTGATGTAACACCTACGAGCATCAATGTTACCTGGCCTGCCTGGAACCAGGATACAGATGTCGGATCCGGTCCAATCTCTAAATACCAGATTGAAATCAGAGAGACAGGGGATACTCAATATCGTCTTATTTCAGTAGGAACGAGTCTCACTTACCTGTTTGAAAACTTGAATGTAAATACAAGCTACGACTTCCGTTTGGTAGTTTTCAGGAACCATTCGACTCATGGAGAAGGACCACCGAGTAATGTACAGACACAAAGAACTTTACCAAGACGTAAGTATTAACCTTACAACTCTAAAGGAAATATATAATAAAAATGTGTTAGAAAATATGATGAAACTGACAGTTGCCACGAGAGAGCTTTTATTGTATTGTGAGTATGTATGTAAGTAACTAGGAGGGTCCGAGTTACTGTGGGAGACCGAGTTTCGATCGAAATGGAGACGTTTCTAGGATATCATCCTTGAGTAATTCAACACACTTATGTAGGGGGTTATATGCTACACTAGCTGAGCTCAGGGCCACGATCCGTTATAACAAAGTGAAAGTGTTTCAAACAACATATTCTTGTTATCCGAAAACTGTATTTGCTTGAATAATAATTGCAATCTAAACTTTCTGTTTTGTTTTTGTCTTATCAATTTTGAAAATTTCACTCCTTGAAATCCAAAATCAAATATTTTAATGGTATTAAACATTCTGAGTTACAAAAATTACCATTCAACCTTTATAGTCAATGCTGAATCTACGTTTTGTTAATGCAGTTGGATTTAATTACATAATTAAAAAAATACGATCAAAAGAATGACAAGGTTACTTGTTAAATATTTCAGCGTGGAAAAATGAGTATTGGAGTGTACCATGTTGTCTTGTGTGCACCTGGCTGACAAGCCGTCTAATTGATACGTCATATAAGAGCGTAACGACTCAACGCATGCCCTCATGACTCGAAAGAATGACCTATGACATCTTCAATGATGTGCTTTAAGATTACCATTTGTTATCTCTAAAAGGATAAAACTTATAAACAAAGGTTAGATACGGTTGTCAGTAATCGCTAAAAAGATAAATGGGGATTTCTACCACCTTTGCCTCATGTTCACCACTGGGGGAACATTCAGATTTCTTGATTTCGTGGATAAATGTGATTTGATATTCGGCACAGAGGCCCAAAGCGCGCGTGACCATTGTAATGCAGAATAGGAAAGTCAAATCTGTTAATTTAAATGCCAGAAATCATCAATTCATTATGTTGTTGATCTTTTATAAGATACATTTCGAAACTTATATTTTGTATCATAGAGAAATTGAGACATCCATTTTTTGACTTGTTCTTTTGATAAACCTGTTTTGTGGGGTAATGTAAATACTTCACAAAAGAATATTTCACAAGATTTCATGGTGAAATAAGTAAGACATTTTTCAGATAAACCCCTGCTTTACAAGCAATTATTTTTCCTCTCTTTAATAGCTCCATCTTACAGCTCGAACAACGTAATATTGTTCACTGACGTAACATCTACGAGCATCAATGTTACATGGCCTGTCTGGAACCAGACAGTTGACGAAGGATCCGGTCCAATCGCAGGATACAAGATTCAGATCAAGGAAAGTTCTACAGATGCTTTCCAAACCATTTTAGTAGGAGAACGCTTTTTTTATAACTTTGAAAATTTGACAGAAGATACAGAGTACGAGTTTCGTGTTGTGGTTGTTAGTGTAGATCCGATCGGAGAAGGTCCGCCAAGTCCGACACAGACCTTCAAAACTTCATGCGGATGTGAGTATTCGTGTAATGTTGGCGGACGCGCCTACCCATATTGCATGAAAGGTGCTTTGGTTGTTACATGATTTTCACATTCTTTACGTTTACTTCATGTGTTAACGTTTAGCCTTTACGTTTGGGTATTCTTTTGTACATCAGGATTTCAGCATCTCCTTGATCAGATCAAGGAGCTTGCCAATCAGATTTGCTGTCATATTTGCAAGTAATTGTTTACCTCTAATAAGTAAGTAGGCCTGAATAGGCCTGAGGTAATGTAACGTTATTCCTTTAATCACTTTAGTGCTGCATGCCTCACCTTTACTCCCAATCTCTTCCTCTGTTAGTCTAATTAAAACTCTTTTTAGTAAAAACTTCTTTCATTCTTTCACCTACCGAATTCAAGAAACAAAAGATGACGCGTCGTTTGTAAATGATATTCTGTCAAGTAACAAACTTTCATTCAAGTTGCAATCATAAGTGTAATGCATTTTCCAGTCACAAATTGTACATTATACATTGGTATCGTCTGGAATTTTCGTTAAAAAGATTAGGCTTTAGATGTTTCAAAATTTTTTTGAAACTCAATGATGACAAATGATCAAAACAGCTGCTTGCATAGGTTAAAATTTCTCAGTTTCACTTTGGTACCTGCAACTCAGCCACATCACCAAAAATCCGCAACCTGTGTACCATACTTGATGCTCACGTGTCATTAAATGATCACATTTCATATGCATCCAAGAATGCTTTTTCCCATCTACGAAATCTTGGCCTAATTAGTAAATACTAGTACACAGGATGCTGCTGAACAGCTTGTTCATCCACAACTGGAAAAAAGGCCGTGGCCGGACCGACTTAAACCAATGGTTACAAACTGAGCCGTAAAACCTTATCTAACTAACTGACTGACTGACTAACTAACTTACAGCTTGTGCATGCTTATGTCACATCCCGTCTTGACATGGGGAATTCACTCCTTTATGGTTTACCGGTGTAACAAATCAATCGTCTTCAGCGATTGTTACTTGTTCCCAAACAAACGATCACGTCATGCATATTCTTAGAGATTTACACAAGCTTTTCATCCAGGATAAAATCATTTTCAAAATATTGTTGTTGGTGTATAGCTCTTCTTTCGGTGCCTTGCCACCATATTTGTCTGAACTTCTTTAACCTTATCAAGTTAATCGCAATTTAATGAGCTTATACAACAAATCTTTCTTTTTTGTAAACGACGTTCACATCAATGGGAAAGGGCGTTTGCTACTGCCTAATTTCCGGTCTTTTTCTGGAATAAACTACCTGAGCATGTCAAATTAGTCTACCCCTTGCTTCTATCAAACGTTCTCTGAAGACTCATCTTATGTAAACTGCTTAATTTGCTGTACTGTGTATGTTTTGTGTGCTTGTGTTCTTTTGCATGCTTGGCGGATACTGGTGCATTATAAATGTCTACTTATTATTGTTTTACCAATGAGACGTCTTCGCAAGTTCAAAGTAAAGCGTTTTTTCTAAGGGATAGATTAAACATGGTCCTTTCCTGTAGGTTGGAAAAGGGGATCCTCAAAGCCTTGGTTCGGGACGAGATGCTTTTTACCCCAGCGGTTCAAACAAGAATGGGGTGGGAGAGTACCCTCCAATCGATTTTCGATTTATTTATCTATTTTTTAAGTGAACCAAACGCCCGTTAAGATATGGATTTCTGTGAGCGGAAGGGACAGGTGTGATTTCGACCGGGTGATGGATTTATTTTAATCATTTTCTTCTATCAGGGCTCGTTCCACTCACTATCAATATTTTTGTTAACCCTTGACAAAGTAGCGTGCTCCCTGCCCAAACACTTTAAATACCACCCAAACGTACTCTGTTCAGAAGGTACGGTATGGCTTTCATAACAATAGTTATGCAGACTTCACCGCCCTTCGCGCTTAGTTGTCGTGGTTCACACTTATTTTGGGGAGTAATATTTTCCGAAAGCTGGAGGTACAAGTCAAACCTCAGGCTTTCATCAAGAGGCGATTGTGGGGCACGTTTATATAATGGGTAACATTTGCAGCGTGATTTACATGATTTGAAGTACATTACTCATTACACAAGCTTATTTAAAGGTAATTAGGTACATTTACAAAGACCATGCATTATGCAACATGTTAATTAATAAATCTACTCCTTTTGTAGTACATTTATACCCCTCTCGGTCATTCGATCCCCACTGGAAGTTGTTTAATTGATTTCACCTTCAAAATTATGAAAACTACGATTTTTTGTAAGTGATTAGTGTGCTTCCCTGTGTAGTGCAGGGTGTCACTTAAAAAGCATCATACTCATTTCCCCATTTGATAATTACCCCAGAGCTTCCAGGAGGCCTAGTGCCGGTCTCATGGTATTGGCATTGAAGGGATGACATGCTACCTTCCGATATCATTAAATAGTGGTAACTCCGTAAACATTTCATCAGTTTTAAGTTTGCTAAAGGTCTTTACATTTGCGTTGCTACCTTACACAAACAAAAATTTCTCATGGGAAGCAGTTTTGCCCCCACACTGACACACCATGCCCTTCTTTTACATCCAACAAAAGTAATAACAATTCTCTTACTAAAATTTTAGTATATTTCAAGAACTTTGCCAAAGATAGCATCATTTTGCATCTAAACCACCTTCAAAGGACAGAAACATCTTATAGACGGCACCTCCACACTCATTGAAAAACAAATGATCCCCTACGGTGCAAAGTTTCAATAAGAATATTCATACTTTACAATGGCCCTCTGGATTCATCTGTTAAGGGATTAAGAGAGCTTATTCTGTGGTACATCTCTATCATCAGACCTCTCATTGTAATGCGTCTTCAAGATTTGGACTGCAGATGAAACATTTTGCTGATTATGACTACGAGACCGTATGGCTTTGTCATCTATTAATTAGGACAGAAAAGTATCATCTTTGCTCACAAGTGTAGAGCCTTCTATTAAATGAGTGACAACCGTGCATACAAAGACAAATAATTAGCAGATGTGGGGCTCATTGAAACACTCTTCCATTCCTTTTGCATAACATATTTCTGTAATACAATATGGGACAGACAGTACAAGTATGTTATAGCACACCTTCATATGCATTTGACCTTAAAATTCTACTTTCTAATTATTGATAAATTTACTATTTTTCTCATTTTTTGTTCTAATTTGCTCCACATTCGGTAAAGATTGGGACGAACAACTTGGTTCATTTGGGACACTTTGTCGCAAAGCAAACGATGAATTTCTTCCCCAAAACGTCATATTTCTGCACATAGCCTCACCAACATTCCCTCATCTCTTTTGCGCTGTCATTGATGAAAACAAGTTTACAAGAGACAGGTTTGTCTACTTCCGACTGCTTCTGTTTTACGTTCCCCGAGCAATATTTAATAAAAATTTGTAGCATACATTTTCCCATCACTTTCACAGTCATAAAATAGAATTTACAATTTTCGGCATTATTCAAAGTGGCTTCTCTGTGCATTAAAAATATTTAGTAAAGGAGGCTACTCCTTGTTGCGCGTTTATTGAAAGTATTGTAAGTATGAAGTATAAATTGACTTGTATCCTTTAACAACGTTACCTCTTCCAATGTTAGCCTAGTGGTATGGATTCAATGGAAACAGGGGCCACCCTTCCTTTTTCTCAGTTTGTGTCAATGATAACGTTTCCCTGATATTAAAATGGAGAGGTTAGCCATGGGAGAGGACAAAAATAACACATGTTTAATATACCGGCCGTCTTTTTCGGGCGACGCCCCTGCCTTTGATTTGCATGTTTCCACAGTATAGATTCTTTGAAGGAGCATTTAGTGAAAGCTTGGGAAAATGTGGAGTAAATGTTCACTTTTCAAAATGTCGAAAAAAGTGGAAAATTTATCTATATTTTGACAGATCGATGCCAAGCAGGATAGTTTGAACACAAATATTCTCTCATGGACAGCATCGCGAAAGTGGAGGCCGTTGGTCTGATAGACAAATGTGCTTTTATTAGCATATCCAAAGACAAGACAGTAGAAATTAGCTAACAACTTATTGACGTGTTATTTCTATATCTATTTAGTTCATGAAAAAGATGTACTCCTCAACCTAACAGCACCAAAGAGGATGAAGAGAGGTAAAATCGTGGTCGCAAAATGGCAGATAAATGAATCGAGACAGGAATCGTGTGGGGCCATAAGGAAATTTTTAAACGTCGAATTGATGGACTTGGATAAATGTCAAACAAATTCTCCAAAGACATCTAAACCTATTGACCTGGGAGATGCAGCTCGTAACAGAATAATTTTAAGACGCAAAAAACCGAATTCCTTGTACAAAGTTACCCTATCTGTGGCCTACGGTAGAGGTAAATTTTACAGTATATCCGATGAGATTCGAACACTGGAAACTGGTAAGCATTTTTTTTCGACCACCTCATATACACGTTGTTAAAAATCAAGCTTTTTAAAGGCTTTCAAAGTATCTCTATCACCTCCAGCTACCCTCAGATGGCAGTGTTGAAACAGAACGGAACAAGACCATTTTTATATTTATTGAAGATTCATTCTAAAGTATATACAAAAATAGAGTCTAAATGATATTTTCAAAACTATGGAAGATAAGATAGGTCCAATTTAACATTCTTTGATTAAAAGGATGTGACAAAAGATTTCTTTTGAGGGACATAAAGATGCCTTTCCTATGATATCAAAAGTCAGTGTTAGCTTCAGGCAAGTAGTTAAAGGGAAGGGTGGCGTCATCTAGAAATGGTAACCCCCGACAATTTTGAGAACAAGCCGTTCTGTTGCCTTAAAACATCTTAAAATATTTCCCCTCTCATACGACAAAGTATTTAAAGCCTTGTTGGTATATATCGAATCTTATTAGGGTAAGATGCTAGTGAAATTTTTATTACTGACCGATGACGTAATGCCTGGCAATGATTCTGTTGGCTTGCCAATAGAACCTAGAATCAGAAAATAAGCAAAAACCTACCTCATTCCTTGCATGAACTGTTAAAAGGCTTATTTCCTTTCTATGGATTTAAACTGGCATAATTAGTCTATGAACAATCTGTATGGCTTGCAAGGCTACGTAGTATACAATCCCTTTCAGCAAAGCAGATGAGCTAATACTCTAATATCTCATAATCATATAAGAGTTGTAAGCATGACTTTATGGTGTATGAAGGAACACGGGTGTCGAGTCAAAATCCTCATCAATGGAAAATCAAGCCACCTTGAGAGCCTTAACATATCAGCTTGCTGTCCGTAGTGAAGAATATTTAATGGTGGCGAGTGGGATGACGACAAAAAGTGATGACTGATTAATTTACCGAACATAACCTCACCAAAGTGCCAATAGTTTGGATTTTTTTTTTACTTTCAGAAGTAAAATGTAATTTGTGGTCATTGTGACTATTCGTAACGAAAAAGTAACGCAGTCAAATATAACGCAGTTACAGTTATTTTGACTAAAATTGTAACTAGTTACTTAGTCCGTTACAGATATGTGAATGAACCCGTTACACAGCTCCGTTGCACAATGTAACTTGTTAGAATAAAAGCGTTACTTATAACTCGTTACTTCCCAACCCTGATTTTAACCTGTTATGTTGAATAGATTGGCATAAGTCACGAGGATGTAAGCATTTCTTGTAACTCAATTGTGTAAGGATGCCTTCCCGTGAAAGTAATTGACAAAGTCCAAATTGAAGCCACATCATGGGCGTATGGGACCTTTCCAATTGGGGGGGGGACAACTTTTTGTCCGAATATCTAAGCATTGTCTAAATCTACGGAAAATACATTTTTGTGGTACCCTGGAAGTCGTGACAGCTAAATTTTAGAGGGTATGCGAGACTGAGAACATTAAAAATACTCATCATTTGCTAAAAAGTTGGACATGTATTCTGTTATATTTTTTGGCGTTGAACAAAGGTGCACATATATTTTGTACAAAGTATTTTGTTTAATTCCTTTACGGGGCTGAAAGCCCCAGTGATAGAAGGCATGTTATATACTCGGTGCAGAGACAGAGGGCTACTGTAGCTTCGTGGGTTATGGGAAATAGCAAGTATAGTAAAAGACAAACCAAAAACATTAAAATGTATAATGTAACTTTGCAAAGCACTTTATCCTCCGTAAATTCTTTAACCACTAAAACTATAATCAAGGTTGAGTTAGATTTGAGCTTACATGTCAGTTATACATAATTTCACCTTACAATAATTTGGATATAGCTATCAATACTTTTGAACCAGGAAAATAACTTACTAAGCCAATAAACAATTAAATCTTGTCCAACTTTATTGGGCAAGTATTATAAGTTTTCTTATAATTAGTTGTTATCCAGATATCAAATTTCTAGCACTTGTCTACCCTACCTATTTCTAAAACTCAGTAATTTGAAAATTGTTTTATTTTCTTTCCTGCAATACATTATTCATATCCTAACATAGTAGCATTTAATAACCAGGCAATGGCCCTTCACCTTGCGTCTTTCACAGTTCAAAATACAGTAGTAATGAAGTTTTGCAATATCCCCTTTAACATTAACAGGTAATCCCTTGCTGCCATGTCTGACAAGGGTTTCCCTATAGTTAAACCTGTAATAAATGAAAAGAGTACTATCAGCATATGCATTTTTCAGCAGACCATTGCATCCCCGAAGGCTATAATCCGTCAAATAAAGGTCAAGTACCACTGGAAGGGGGAAGCCTAGTTGAAATTCGGGTAGAAAGATGCGGAAAATTCAGGCTCCTAACTATAAATATTAGAAACTTCCAAACCTTCGTGTTATTTTCTGTATCTTTCAAAGAACCCACTTCAGCGCCACAGAATCTTAGAGCAGAGAGGGTCGGCAGTGGTATATTAAAGTTTATGTGGATAAAACCACCATGTGGAGAGCGTAATGGTAACATTACCAAATATCAGACCAGTTTTTCTGTGAAGGGAAGTGAACTTAAAGACACAACAGAAGCAACTTCGAAGAGTTACTTTGGCTTAAAGGAAGGCGACAAGTACACTTTTAAGGTGAAAGCGGCAACGAGATATGGACGTGGTCCATACACAGAACCGGGTTGTACAAGCGTGTTTGGGACCGACGTATGTTAGACAACGGGGCTGGAAGCCTCCCTGGTTAGACCGTTAACTACCTGACTAATTAGTTTATCAGGGATAATATTTGGTTTTACTTTACTTCCTTCGATCTTTACTTCCAAAATAAAAAATTATTCCTTAAATGTCTTCAGGGTATAGTAAAGCCCTTAAATTTCTGATCTTGCTTGTGCTGGCCTCTGTGGCATCTTTTTTTTTTATCTTCATTTGGTGTTTGAGTTTAATAATGACACTGTTATCTTTCTCGAGTGGAGTGATAAAATGAATTGCCTTGGATCGTGTTAGTGAGCCATCCCCAAGGTTATCACGCAGGCTATGTACATTTGTTCTCGAGGGTAAACCTGAGTTGTCATATTTTTTTATCAAGTGTAGTGGCGAGTTATCACACAAGTCATATTATGATTATAATTTGGCTATATTTACACTGGTTATCGAGGGCCGAGGGAGGACATTACATTGGTTTGTTGGTTGGTTTCAGTCAAGTCTTATACCTGGCTCGTATCAAGGAAATCAGAATAATTTGCCTATCGTGATTAGTGAAGGATTGAATCCTTTAAGACATAGTAGAAAGGTTACGAAGAAAATGAATTGACGAAGGAAATGTATTGATTCCCACGATGGTTATTTGGGTGCCACTTATACAGTTAAAAAATTGAGACTAGTCGTTAAGTACGTGGAAACTTAAAAACACACATTGAAGCAAGGCTTCTAAACTTATGATTCGCCGTCGGATAAGTAGTTAAATCCATATAACCATGGAGCTGTAACGAAACTATCAGACTTGACGACAATAGGCCGCTGATTGTGCTGCTCTAAAAAATTTTGGACCACTTAAAAGGGATTAGGAAAGGGCGACAGTAATTGTTGTCGTGTGTAATTGTTATCCTGTGCTAGATCTGAAGCACTTCTTGACATAATCACACACATTGCCAAAATATTGCCAGGCGTGAAAGAATCCAAAAATTATTCTATTATTGTAAGCCAGTGCTCACTTTTTGAAGAGGCTCAGTACAGCTTCAATTCACTTATTGAACATAGACAAATTTTCGGCTATTCCAGAAACAATCCGGAATCCTTATCAAGTCGATATGCAAAAGTTAGACTTTTATTAATTGCCCAATAGAGATGTTACTACCTAATGGAAGAAATTACAATAACAAAGGACTTTGATTAATTAAAAGTGCATTGACAGTCGCTTAGACCAGAAGACTGATAAAGGTTTTTCACTTATTGGCGTCGCAGATCACTTCAAAGCATTCTCACTATCAAGTATTTGTTCGAGGATTACGTTAGTGTGAAAGGATCAAACTCTCATTAGGAAGATTTAGTCAAACCATGCAGCATAATAGCTCCAATGTCAAACAAATGTAGAAGAGGAAGTAAAGGACCTGTCAATCAAAGTCACTTCCCATAAAAAGGATTAAAGTGCTCTCAGTATGTACTTTCTGAAAAATGAAATTGAATTAGGAGCTTTATCTCCTTCCGCAACAGCTTCCTAAGATAACATACTGCATTTCTGTAAATGAGAGGTCACATTGTCAGCAGAAACTGTAAATGTAACGAGAGAAAAGGTGATCAAAAGAAACCCTACCTTGTTAAATACTAGAAGTAGCAAGCAAAAAGGGGGTATTGTGGTTACCATCTCAATAGTAAGACAAACAGACACAGAGACTACCAGTTGGGATCGGGGCAGCAGCCTCCATGCGGACAGAATATTTTGCTCATTTTGGACAAACCTGCATTCTAAGTAAGGGGAAAAGCATCACCACCACCCAGTTGGTAGTGCCGCACTTTTAACCACATAATCATCCGCACTGCATTAAATAATATAACTTCCAAAGTAAAGTGAAAGTAGCATTGAAACTAGGGAATTAGGGTCAGGGTGGATGACACAGTACTGTCAGCCTCATCCGCGGACTTTCGGGTATAGGGTAGACACAAGGGCGGCTCGTCATAGGGGAACGGGGGCACTTGCCCCCCCCCCATGTTTGCAAAGCATGGCCTTCAAAATCTTCCAAAAAATAAAAAAAAACATGTAATTCGAGATAGTTTAAATAAAAAGTATTTCTAAATTTAGACGAAATCATCCCTCGCTCACAAATATGACATATTATTTATGAAGTTATGTATTTCTTCATTATTTCAAGATTCGACCTAAGTTTGCGTTGTTTAAATAAAACAATCCAGAAAAACAATACTTTGGGGCTTCTTGGAAAAGCTGAAACACATTGTGACACAATAATGAAAGAAACAACAAAATATTTAAGTGGAGCCTTTTTGATACAAATAGATCAAGTCACTTTGCCTGTTTCCCCTGCCTTTTGCTCCACCCTTGTGGAGTAGCGGTTAGCTGATAGCCAGATATGGTTGTATTTATTTTTAAAGATAGCTCATGACTAACTGCCAGAGATGGCTTTTGAAGAGCTTTTGAAGACTATATGGGGCATCTCTGTAATGCATAATAATAACCATACGCCTGCTGTACTATTCGGAACGGGGAGCTGGGGGCTCAGCCAACAACGAAAAAAGTGAGGGGGTAAAGGTTGTCTACCCCCCCAAATTTGCCAAATGCAGACATGAGATCTATAGTTCAAGGCTGGGTACATGCAGCCTAAAACACTCGGGAAGTGCCGTTTCCGGCCATCTGGAGGGTTTGTTAAGCCAAAAATTTTCTTGTACAACTGATGGTGGCGCTCCGCTTAGATAGTCTTCCTGGCGCTCAGCACCCCCATATATTTTTCCGTTCCGCTGCGCCTGAGGAGCAGATCCTTGATATTGCCGGGTGGGGACGGGGGTCGTCCAAACTTTCCTGCATACGGACTTGATTTTTGCCCCCCCCAAACAAAATTTCTTACAGCCTCCCCTGGGGAGACAGGGCCTTTGGTACGACTTACTTATTTTGAAGTCTACTGCAGAAGGCCATGTCGGATTTAGCTTTGTAGTTTCAAGAGCGTTGAGTTAATTTAAGCTTAATTCGAACGTTATCCTATCATCCATTAAAATGATTGTACGTTTATATTTCAAAATTTTTGAGTGGCATGCGATGATTAGATTGTCAATTACTGCATGGAGGTGGTATTATCTAATACTACCTCCCTGATTACTCATTGTTTTTTCCTACCCCGATCCTCCGTCACTGCATCGTATTGACAGCTTGTGGCCCTTCAACTTGGAAGACAGTGGAAGTAAGTTAATACATTACAGTTTCAAGTGAGGGTTGGGAGAGAGGTGCTGAGCAGGCTAAAAGGGAGCAGTCTTGCAAGGTATAGCACAGTATTTGAATATTTAGAATAATTCTTTGGGAGATTTTAAAACCAATATTTTCAACATGTTTATCACGTGAGAGGTTACAGAGGTGTTCTGACAAGTTATTCGTGGTTTTAACTTGCCAATGGACTCGAGGAAGTAAATAAAAATTTCACAGCAGTTCAGAAAAATTAAAGAGAATTGTAATGTTTAATGAGTGTATTTCGTTATGTAAAATTATTAAAAAGTAAAACAGGCACAGATCTCAAGTTTAGTCACTCGGCGTGCATGTCTTCATTACGTGGTAGTTGATACTAAGTCCCTGGAACATCACGTGGTTCACAAGGGTCAAACCACAACTTTTGTACCTGCTTACTCGCCGCTCATCCAACACATTCCAGTACTGCCAAGGCTTCCGGGCTACCCTGCAACGCACGGAAGAACTGTCGTGTAGGACTCACCCAATCAAGGGTCTAAGGAGAGTTTACTGACTTCATGCCACTCTAAGATTACTCCGCTTTCACTGGGTACCTTAGACAACTATAGTTGTCACCCTAAATTTTGCTTGCGAGTCCCACTGCATAGAACTTAAGCTGAAATCAATGACCCTAGCTAAAGGGCCCGTTCGATTTTGTGACGTAGTTATGACGTAACAGGTAAAAATTTGTGTAAAATCTGGATTAACAGTTGGTGACGTCAAAATTATTGTCAGACAAAAAAGTGAGATCAGGTTGACTGTGAAAGAAAAAAGAAATAGGCCTACGTGATTTCGCAGAAAAAGCGTCATTTGTTTTAAATATCGTTACACTATTATAGTTAAAACTTTTAGTTTATATTGAAAAGGCAGTTGAAAGTAATCTGTGAGCTTGACAAGAAAGATCGTTTGCTTAAAATAATTCTAGGAATTTCAATCCGCTACTACGCTGAAATAAATCAGCTACGACTGCAGGAGAACTTGGCTGCACCGAGCACTTTTTAAAATCACTCAGATTGAGGGATGATGAAGATGATGAATTACAACTGTCCCCTGTCCCGGCTGAAACGTGGTCACTAAATGTTAAAAAATGCGTCCAGCATTTACAAATCTTGTAAAAAATCGCTTACTTGCTTGACATAATATTAGGTATAAGTAAATCTCATAAAACATTGAGTTTGGATCAGGTGTTTTAAACCTAAAGAGGTATTTCACTTGACGCCATTGCGTTTCAATTTGGCACACTGGTAGTCACTGAATATGCGCAGGTGTGTAACCGATAGGCGCGTACTACACGGCCTTAGTTACAATTGCTGTACAATGGAGGCTTGGCCGTCAAAATAGAGAGACGTCCAGGGCAGTGACGTCGGTGTAAAACCTCCACAGCTTACAAACTGATAAACATGCTCATATGAGATCAACATTAGCATTGCAGAAGATTGACAGTATTTGTACGTGCCCTCGATACCTGCCCCACAGACTGTAAAAATCTGCTACAAACACGAAACAAATCTTTTGAGCTGTCTTGCGCCCTGTGGAGAATCACAACTTGCCAGTTGAAATTAACAAATTTTGCAATACAACTTTCCATTCAAAGGTATAAGGATAAGAATTAACAATATTTATCCGCGAGGTATTTTACATCTGATATTCCTCGTCCACATCAGTGCTTAGTAGAGGTATGATAGTACTTTATGAAATGATTACAACTTTACTAAATTGTAGAGTACTCACCATAAAGCAGTCATAATAAAACACAAACATACATAAAAAAAACTAACAGGTAAGTGTCAACTTAATGAAAAAAAAGGTGAAGATATCTTTCAAAGTAGTAATTCAGGCTTTAATGGTCAGTTGTTTTAAGACAACAAATTTGAGAGAACCCAATATGGCTTACGAATGACAAATTCCCCGAAGTCGGGTGGCTGACCAACTCAACAACTGAGATCAAATTTGGTTTCTTTTAAAAAGCCAGGTCAGATTAGAAAACCTTACATTGCTCTTAGGATGAAAACCCACCTTCTTTTAATCCGGTCGAAAAATGAACGTCCTGGTTGCTAAGCTTCATCTCTAAATGCAACCATCTTTATCCACTCCACCACAGCACCGGTATAAGTAATGGTAACCTACGACTTATCCTGATTCTCTTCCAAATAGTGAATGTGAAACTGAAGCATCGTAAAGTCAGGAAAAATGTAGTCGATATTGTTATCCTCTTAACGCAAGAAAAAGTTAACTTATGGATGGGAGTAATCCTGGCCTCTTAGCAGTGAGCCAAAGCGACAATGTTCTAACCTTAAAAAAGGGACGACCGGTGATGGTGAGGATTTCTGGTCCACCTGTTGCTTTGAAAAAGTTTCACCCAAAATATCTCACAAGAACTTGGGAAAACTGCTATTTAGGATGATAGACGCGAAGGGCGCCGAGGAGATGGCATTTCAAGACGTTTCTAGCAATATGAGTAATAAAAAAAGGAAAATATGTCCTCAAGGAAGGACTCTGCCGCCTCTCTTTTCGCCCCCTCTTCGCGTTTCTCTTCGTTACGCATCTGCCCCAATTGCCGGAAATGACACTTTCATTGTCTTACAAATTTAATTCAAGGATTTTTTGTTAAAGAGTCACCCCAAAAAATGCCTTGAAATTCTTTAAAGGGAGGGAGTGCAAGTGTCCCTGCAGCCCATCCTGTCTACGGTCATGACTTTGCGAGGGTGAAGATCAAACCTGCTAGCGTAAAAAGTTTCAAAGCACAGTGAGGGAGAGGTCTGCGGATATTTCTAAAATTAGACACTGTTCAGTGGAATACCTTGCATCTTGAAATCAAAAGTGACAGTGACTGCCTCCAATTTGGAATAAGCTTACCAGCAGGCTAATAATCATATGCGGGTGTAAGCAGTCAAGACACTTACGTCCAGGAAAATGTGATTAAAATTGAATAACGTTAGATGTGATTTCCTAGAATTTGGCAATTAACTAAATACACGCATTAGCAAATTTTATTTCATGCAATACTGGTACTATGTATTGTAATCATTGCAAATTTACCTTTAGCAGAAGTATTCACTTACATTCGATGCGTAATGATTTATCCCTATTATGTACCCTACACACACGTATCCATGGCTTGTTCTACGTTACGTTATTTTGGTCCTAGATTTTGGAATTTTCTTGAGCCTGAAGTTGTTTCTTCCAAGTCACTACAAAGTTTTAAGAATGATTTAAAGATGTATCTATTACGAACAAGATAAGCTATTACTTCTTAGTAAGTCTGTGCCTTCTCGGATCCTTCTTTCCTTTCTTTCTCTTTTTCATCTTTTCTTCTGTTTCTTCTTTCTTATCTCTACTTTCTGTTAGCTTTTCTTTATTTCTTACATGTAGTTATTGTTAAGCTTTTAACGTAAACTGTTACTTTGTGTTTGTTCTTGTATGTGTAGGTGCCCAACCTCGATAAGCTTTGCTTCTGTCGGGTCTCCCCCACGTTGTTTCACGAAATTCTTATGATGTTGTATTTAATATGTTGCCATTGTTATCGTGGACATAAAGAACCTGAAACTTCAAATGCGGAATAGTATTACTGCAAGGTAAGGATGGTATACAGGTAAAATAGTCATGACAAGGGGAATGGGACTGGGAAGTTTTTGAAACAAACAATAGCAATTTTCTGACATCAGGGAATTGAGATAAGTTTGATGCAGTTTGACTAGTGATGTACTTCAGGCTGGTCATCAGAGAAATCTCGCGGAAGTGCAGAGATACAGGGCCCAGGAATCCTTCATCAGAAAACTTTGAAATTAAAAAGTCTAAGACTTAATTTCCTGGAATTTTCAAAATCCTGATGATTTGTAGCAAGGGATCCCGGGTTTAGAAGACCTTTGACAGCGATAGTTTGTACCACTAACCATTAAGTCATCATGAAGGAAAAGCTAATGGGAGTAATTTACATAAATCGTTTTCAACCCTGCCAATTCTGATAAAAGTCACTTAACTTATTCTACTGTATTTTTTTTTTGAAAGAGATAAATTCAGGCACAATTCATTTAGTAGAGATCTGTTTTAACTTTCTGATCTTTAAAACATATTGTATACATATTCATAGAGAGACAGGTTTGGGTAGGATATAACAGTTCGCTGGGACTGGGACATAAGAAAAGTGCAATCCAAACTATTTACCTAGCTACACTTTGCTGCTAGACAAAAAGGTGCTCAAAAGATGTTCCCAAATTTAGTTCATTTGACTAAAGAATAAAACGTAAACATTTTTACAAGTATTGGGGTATCAAAATGACAATAGGAAATATTACACTACTTTATTTTAGCCATACTGGTTTTTGTTATTAAGAAAAAGGCGTTACAACTTCAGTTACTTTGTTTCTAGAGAGCAAAAAGCAAATGTTACTGCAGTCCCGAAGCCAGGGGGAGCAAGGGGCCTGTGCAGATCACTGTGCCTACTGTGCCTACTCCCATTCCATTTGGACAATCGATCAAACATATTATTTTACTACCCATGAACAGTAAGGCCTTCATAGCCGAGTTATTATTGATCAATGTTAACGAACAACATATTTGCACCTTTCGCGAGCTGTTACTTTCACTTTTATTTTCATCAACAAATCTTCAAATGTATTGACTTTATTTAACCCTGAAGGTTATGCGATTATTGTTCTTCGAACGGTGTCTGTGTGGTTCCGGTTTGTGCAAATTATCTATAGTAAAGCTTCTTCTAAAAAACCGGTAATGGAATTACAGTACGGTAACTATCGGCCTATCAGTAATTTGTCATTTGTCCCGAAAGTGATCGAGATCTTTGGTCCTAGAACAATATAATAAACATAACATGACACATGCTCTTCTACCAGAATATGTAGTCGCCCAACTACAGTTGCGAAACCGGTCTAGTCAAATTGTTTAATGACTCTCTTTGGTCAATGGAGAAAAAATGGGTAACTACTCTATGCGCAATTGATCTTATCGCAGCGTTCGACACCGTTTACCATGATGTTCTACGTACTGGCACTGTTGAAAAATCGATTTGGCATCTCTGGCAACGTTTTCTCATGGTTTCAAGAACAGCTCCATGCTCAGACCAAGGCAATTCCGAGTGCGGGTTGATGAGACATACTCTGAACCTCGTGTGGAAGATTCTTCTGTACCACAAGGCTCGGTAATTGGTCAGCTATTATTTTCAGCGTGTGCTGCCACATTAGGTGACGTCGTTATGTCGGAGCATAACATCAGCTTTTATGGGTTTGTGGATAATCACGTCTTGAGTAGGGAAATTAATTTAAATGATCTACTTTCACAAAGAAGAAACATCTCCGGATTAGAAAAGTGCCTGAACAGTGTTAAAGGATGGATGGACTGCAATAGACTAAAAATGAATAATGACAAAACAGAGTTTATTATGTGAAGGTCAAAATTTCAAATTTCAAAATGTATTACACAAGATCTGAACGTAAATTAAACACATGTTAAGAGAAGTGGGCGTATTAAATACCTTGGGTGCACATTGACGAAAATTTGTCTCTGAAAGAACACGTAACTGTTAAAGCACGGATTGCCTCCTTTAATCTTCGTCGAATTCGAATTATTAGAAATTATTTAGATCATGATACTTGTCGTACTATTGTGTAAGCTCTTGTCATCTCACACTTAGATTACGCTAATGCAATATTAATGGGATTTCCGGCATGTGCTATAAACACATTACAATGTGTTCAAAGTCGTGCCTCCAAATTAGTACTTGTGAAAGTAAATTCGCCAGTGCTAAGGTCTGTTTAAAACCTTTGCACTAGCTTCCAATTAATCAACGTATTCAACATACCGCGCTGTCCTCTCCACGGTGACTCTCCACTGTATTTAAAGAACTTACTGCGTGATAGCCCTCAATCTAAGTACAATTAAGATCCAGTAACCAGGAGTCAATATCCATTAATGTACCATTAACACGTACTTCCACATTTGCTGACAGGTCTTTTTCGGTATATGGACCTAAGTTGTGGAATGCCCTACCAGACAGCATCAAATGTAGTCCAAGTATTGCAATATTAAAAGCTAAGTTTAAACC